>JBAMYA010044780.1:0-12201 GCA_037176975.1 Arrhamphus sclerolepis
AGCTGGGTAAGAAGGAGATGAGGAGAATTAGGACAGTGGGAAGGAAGAACAGAGGAGATGTACAATATATGGATTCAGATATATATACAATATGTTGTACAGGAATATATGATATAAAATATAAACATTGTAATATATAAAGGTGTGAAATAATTATAAAATATCAATATCTATAGATATCTAAGAAGTTTATGTATAAATATAAATATGTGTTGGTCCGGAGTGCAGGAAGGCCAGACTGGCGAGCATCCCACAGCAGCATCCAGTAACGAATACGAACGGTTGGAATCACACATACATCTTTTTGACAGCTGTCATACTCCACACTTGCCTGCCAGGCCGAAAATTCCACCTCTTTTCAATAAATGGTAGTTTATATTCATTACCCCAATATCTATATGTGTGCTTCAAAAGATTAGACATAAGATTGTTAGATTAAATTGGCATCGAGACACCAAAACTCAAATAAAGCAGTTGAAGTTTTCCTTGCGTGAGCTGACAGACTGTAATGACCAGTCCCGGGATTTTTTCTTTTGCACTATTTCCTTCCTTACGTGACAATGTCAGCTGCACAGTGGTAACTTTAGTGTCACGGTAGGCTTGTTAAGCCAAAGTAAAGTGTTCACAACAACTTTACGACCTGCTGCATTTCACAGGAACTGCAGCTACTGAAAAAAAAAAAAAAAAACATTCTACAGGAACAAGCGACAGCCAGCTTGGTGGGTTACACTAATAGTTTTTTGTCAACAGCAAACTTTTTTTCCATTCTAGAGGTGAAATGTTTCATTTCACGCCCAGATATTGTAGCCTGCAACATTTTGATCGTGTGCAAATCCAGTTTGTGTCACCTCAAAACTGTTTCTTAGGTCTCAGGTTGAGCCTTCTTCCCTTCTTCCAGGTTGAGCCCTTCTACAGGCTTCCTCATGCGCTTTCTGCTCATTCATTTTGCTGAGGGCGTGGGTGGTGGTGGGGGTCATGCTCTGGGTTTCTGGGAAGCATCTAGAGACAACTTGTTTTGTAATAAATGAATTAAATTGAATCTATTTGAATTGACTTTCCCATTCTTTCTCAACATTTCTGATTTGAGGTTGTACTTATATCTCGTTGAGATTCATTCTGCCCTGCATGACTTCCTCCAGTCCTTCCATGTGTTTAAGCAGAATTAACCAGTAGTATTGGGGTACTGCTGTCTGCCGTTTTTCACCATCGTTTCCATGGTTGTGATTGCTCACAGACTTATGGGATACAGAAACTGAAGTGGACTTGTGAGTTGCATTCTCAAACGTCTTTCTTAAGAAGTGAGGTATTTTCCCCGTATCCTACTGCAGACTGCAGTTGGTCAGTTTGCATAGTATTTACATACTTTATTATGGCAAAGTCAATCCATAATAGCAGTGCAGTATCAGGGTTTGAAATAATATTAATTTGCAAGAGTTCAAAGTTTTAGTGCCTGTAGTTCACACCTTCGTAATGATGTTGCATGTTGTTCGTAGAATGTTTTCAATTTGCTAGAACCTTAGTAATTGGCTAAGGTTGTCCACAATAACGTAGTTGTTGAGGCCCATTAATCTCTTTTGTCTCAATTCCAATCTGATTTCATCTAGAATGAAAGGGTCTGCTAAAATCTTCCGTAACTTTCACAAACCTTTGAAAGCTATGGTTGTGTCCCTTACTTCCACAGAGCTGTGATTACAGTCAAACACGGTGCACTACATGGAATAAGTGCTGCTCCAATGTACTTTCTGGGTCTCAGAACGGCTGCATCACATGCACAGCCATTGTAATCAGTGTAATCAGTAATTTTTATTCCCAAGAAAAGCACAGACGCATGATTTACAAGAATCCTAGAAGCAACAATTCACTCTGTTTCAGCACACTGAATTTTGAGCTGGTTGGCAGTCAGACACAAAAGTAGCATAGAGAATCTGGGCAATCTTCATTTTTATTTTATTTGAACCAGACAAAATAACTCCCCCATCCCTGTGCCAGTTGGTCAACTGCACATCACTTACTGATGAACGCTCAAACTAGCTCACATGGCTACGGTGGACATCACGGCAAAGTAGACTAGTGCCCTGTTCTCACTGGACTAGTATTACCTGGGGACCTGCAGTAATTTTTAAATCACTGTTGCAAACGAGCAATGGTGGCAAAAAAGAAGAGAGAGACACAGGATGCAAGACGAGACCTGAAATTCAGTTGCGCTGCAGGGTGAGCCAAATACTGAAAAAATAAAATGGTCACTTGAACGAGTCATATGTGCTTACTCTCGTTCATAGAACAGTAACCGGCAGTTTTGTTGTTATAAACAATTAATTTTTCTTACCATATACAGCCATCATCTCTCTACTGCCGCTGAGTTTCCATGTAAAGCTTAATGTTGAGAAATTTCTTGATTATTGTCACAAAATATCATTGCTTCTGTAAACTTAGACAATGTTGTAAAAGCTAATAGGAAGTGGAGGTGCTAAAAATGGACTAGAAGTTGCAAAAGTCCTCTGTGCTACTTTAAATAAGCAGATTACAATATGATTCTCGTGTTATCCCAAAACCTTTGGGAAAACTCCAAATCCAGTCAAGCAAGTAGCCCTCAGAAAGACTCCGAAACCAGGAGGACCCGAAGTCGAACTCAGTACAGCGCAAAACCACGGACTGCGGTGCCTCTGCTCCTGGTAGGACCCCGGCCTAAAACTACTGTTGGAAATGAAAATAGCAAACTTTCCCCTTTAACTACTTAAACCGTCTTGTTACTGACTATATATGGCTTTTTGTCATTTCTAAATTCTTAGCAAAATGGACCCAGTATTCCATGTTCTTCCTTAAGTGGGAATCTCTTTTTATACATCACATTTGAGAGTACGTATCACTTTTCAAACTATAACCTTTCTTTTTTTTACTTATACAAGAGTCAATTGGAGACTCTTGTGGAATTCCTTGTATTCCTAGTCTATTACTTGGAAACCCATTCCTTATCATTGCCATTATAAGTGATTAATATGTTTGGATCCATCAGTTCCTGCGGGCGGTGGTTGCTCAGGTAATAAATCTGTCATCAAACACTGGAGAATTGGTGGTTTGATCCCCAAAACCTCTACGTGTCCTAGTGTCTTGACACAGTCGCTGGATCCCACACTGCTCTAGTTCATAATTTTTAGGGTGAAACGGGGGCATGGAGAATAATTTAGTTCACTCAAAGTCCTTTTCCTCTAAAACTATCAACTTCCACTGATCCCTCATAAATTGCTCTTACGAATAAAAAAATGAATTACTTTTTACAAAGCATTCAATCATATTTTGTTTACAGACCAAACTTTTGCAACATGATTTGTATTCAGTTTCAGGGGGAAAGGACGGGGAAAACTAATAGAGCAGACTCAAAACTGTGAACAACGAAGTAAACTGGCTGCTCTCCCTGCTGGAGCTGGCTGCGTCTGTTCTTTGTCTGGTCAGGAGCCGCTGCTCTTCTGGTTCTCTCTCTCCTTCTCCCCACTGAGGTAAAAATGAGTCACTGAGTCAGCAGCTGGTCTCCGTCATCACCAGTATCGCCCAGGATTCCACAGGAGACCGGCTGCCGAATCGTTGCACTGTGACGACATCACTTCCCCTTCGTCCTTTTATGGGCATATTCAATCTTTTGTTTTAAAAAAAAGAAAAAAAATCCTTGTAAGAAAAAGTTTATTTGCATTCTTCCTTTATTGCTGCAAGACTTACTTTCCCACTGAAGGTGAACATCACAGAAGCCAACTGCATTATCAATGAAACAACCACCCTGTCCAAAAGTGTTACAACTCTGTTCCTAGATATATGTACGACCAAAACCTCCTGGATAGACGTTGGATTCATAAATCTGTGTATTCCCAACCTTTTCCTGTCATCTGTGTCTGCAAAAATGACCAGAGTTTGCTGCTTTGTGTGGACTTTAGTGGCCTAAACAGAAAGAGCATTACGGATCTCCTTCCCCTGCCACAAAGTCAAGATCTCCTTGACACTTTGGGAGGTAACACATGGTTCTCAATACAAGATCAAGGAAGTGCTTATCACCAAGGGTTCGTCAGCAAATAATCCAGGCACCTCACAGTATCCAGTGCGCTGTGGGAGTTGTATGAATAGATTCAGATTCCATTCGGCTTGACAAACGCATCTGCAGCATGTCAGAGATGTATAGAGGGAAGGTTGGAGGGTGTACGAGGTGAAGGCATGTCTTGATGATGTGCTGTGTTCCTCCTCATCGTTTGAAGATCATGCAAATCACTCAGATAAGTCCTCATGAGAGAACACCAATGAAACTAAGATTGAGCGTGACACGTGCCGTAGATAAATATTGTTTGCTTGGAGGACTATGATTCATACGGTACATGTCCAGGACCACTGAAAGCACTGCACAGGTGTAGCACACCTGTAAAACGAAGCATTAAAATGGGTTTGTCTTAGTTGATTGGACTCAGTTTGACCTACGTTTAGCTGCAGAGTCTGTTGTACACTAAAACCAGTGAGCAGGATGTCAAGTGTAGTTTTTAGTAAATGTTGATTTTGGCTTGTTAGAACATGGAAATCCGAAGACAGCTGTACTCTGTTTTAGAAATAAAGATCTTGACAACGCACAACTGGTCAGCCTAATTTTGATATAAGACTTGGAACGCATACAAGTACTTCTGCTTTTTTCTGCAGTGAACAAAAGTGAATCATAAAAACAAATGGGAAGTTTCCATTTTTGCCAGAGCCGTTGATTACATTTGAGTGGAATCCATTATCCATCTATTATCACATGTTTAAAACAAGATGTTAAGTTTTCCCAGTCCTCTTCCTGGAAGGACAGGCAGGTCTGTGTCTCACTATGTTTTGCAGGGAAGGGAGGTGCCGTGAAGAATCCTGCTTATTTTAGGAGTCACTGTGGAATCTCCTGCTCCTTTTATTTTGACCAGGCAGGAAAGGTATTTCAGATGAGAGCTGGGTTTGTCAATGCCCACTTACAGTCCACTCTGCATGATGTTTATCTGCAAGACTTTGGGGAAAAAATAACCAGAATCCTTGACAGACTGATTTCTCTCCATTCTTTCACCTGTTTTATTTTCGAGGTGGAGTAACCACTGTGAGGCCTTTTTCTATAGTTCTTCTCGTGTAATTTACTGCTCCGCCTCATCAGAGTTTTTACGAACAAGCACAGCCAGTGGAAAGAGCCAGACAGGCTTTGCCATCTGGAGAGAGGGAGATGAAAATTTCTACATTACTTTTAATTGCCTCTTGGAATCTTTTGCTTTATTGATTTTCACTGGATGTCTAAGAATCAGAGCACAGAGAATCATTGTTCTTCAGCTCTATACTGCAACATGATGCCTGAACAAAGGTTCATTGAGGATGAGAGAACACACTCTGGTTCAACAAAACTATCCTCTGCTTAGTAGAATTAATTATCCAGTGTGCACACATTTCTCTTATTATCAGCCTTTATCATAGGGGCACATATTGTCTTGATCATTCATTTTACACAGCAGTTTATGAAACACTTTCATTCAAATAAATAGTTTGCTTTTGGGATTAAATACCAAACAGACCCCATGTGTCCATGTTGAATTGCTCTCCGACTGAATTAGATAACAATGTCTCAGCTGGTTTCAAATGAAGCTCTGAAAAAATTCAGCTTTTCCTCAGTTCCCCACACAGAAGGATGAAAGATGATTTTCACTGAGGCAGAATGTTACTAGAAGTTACTGATGTGTCTGTTTTTACTGTTTTTCTCACACTCTGGTTAGAAAATAATGTGAGAAACTGGAGAAATTAGCTAAAAACTCACAAAGTAAGGAGAACAAAAGCTTTTCTATGGGCCCTTGTGACAGAATATTCCTCACTGGAACCTCTCGGCACAAACCCTTCAGTTTCTGGACTTCCAGGACTTTTCATTGTACCATGTCTCACCCTGAGTCACTTCTTTTAGTTCACAACCGATTATAAATAAATTGCAGATCCAGGGAGACCAGAAAGTAAAGGATCTGAGAGAGGCTTGAGCTGAGGGGTGTTGCATAATCACCACGACTTCGTGCCTGGTGTGAACTGAGACAAACACAAAAACAACTTTGTGGCACCAGAGGAAGCCTCCACATCTGCAGCGCCTCTCATCTTGTCCCATCTTCCCAGAAAGTAAGACTACAAGAAATCTCATGACTGAAAACACCTTTGCTCCATCATCTGGTCCTCTTTAACGCCGGCAGAAAACCCGCCCACTTGGGCTCAGTCGTTGAGCTGCACTTCAACTGGACTCACCAATTAGTGGGTCTTTTTTCACTGTTGGCTCAATTTGAAGGATTCTGATTTTTTATTTTTTTTTTACTGCCACCTCGTGAAAGAGTCAGTTCTTTACTTTCCAAAGGAAACAATCTGTATGTGCTGATTCTCGTTAGAGCTGACATTTCTGTGCTTGTGTTGCAGTGATTAAAAACCTTTCTTGGTTCACAATGGATTAACACTATGTAGAATTGATAAGTAAAGGGCAATCAATCATTTGATTTAGAAATGTCCAAATCATTCCACATCCTCAGCCACCTGTTTGTCATTTTTGCTTGTGTGCATCTCAGAGTGTCCGTCCACAGACTGTTGCTATGCAGAAATGCTGTAAACCAGGCCCACAGCTGACCTCTGAGGGGGAAGCGCCTCAAAGTTGGCTGCAGGTCAAATGGCAAGTCCAAATCCATGGAGGAAAGTGGGAGCGAGTGGAGGACATGAGGGGCAGTGAAGAAGCCTACGAGTCACGCAATACAAAGGAGTGAATCACCGCAGGGCCTGGCGACTGACAAGGCTTGTGTTTGGATCCGTCACAGCCGTGGAAATGGCTGGAATCAAAGCCACGACCGGAAAGCCGCTTCACATGTGTATACTTGACAGCAGTGTGTGCAGATGAGCCCACACACTTGTTATGTCAGAAGTCACCTATTCACAGAGACACACGTGTTTTTCATTGTCTCTTTGAAAGTTGTGCAGGAGCGTTATGCACATGAAATCTCCGTCTTCATGTCGTGCCTAAAGCACTTTCTCAGTGTCAAAATACCCAAAGATGGACACTAAGGCTTTAGTTAGGTAAGAGGCATGTGCATATCTGTATATTTGGATGTGAAGGAAGCTTCTCCCTAGACAGAAAATAGCAGGAACAAGCTCTGTCTATGATAGTTTACATACCACGGAGGAGACAGCTTATGAGGACCCACAGAGCAAAGACAGGAAGAACTAAACCAAACACAAAAAGAATATCACACCTTCATGTTAAACCCATAACTGACCTCATGCCAACTTTCAGACTGGGTCAGTGAAATCTAAAATTAGACAAAAAGTGGATTTGCAAAAAAGCTGTTTCTGCTTCTTTCTCCCATTACTTCTTATTGTATGAATCATTTCAGCTGAGTAATGCTGTCTGATGCTGCTTTGAGCATACTGCTTTACTCTATGTCTGATTCATCTTGTGCATTCCACATGATATAAATCTTTTGTTTCTTAAAATCAGCTGAAAAATCAACCGGTTTCTCTCTCCACAGTCACCAGATGCCCACAAGTGGAGCCAGGCATCATATTATTAAAGTGCCTCGTGTGTAGGCATTCTCGCTGGAACAGGAGCTGCACTGTTGCAGACTGTTGAGTCTGGGACAAAAGCTCATTGAACCTTGAGATAAAACGAAACAGATTTCCACAACATAGGGAAACAGTTCCATTTGTGACTTTCTTTTGAAGGAGTTCGAACCACAACAGGAAGGACAGCCAGCACTCCTCTCCAAAAGTATTTAATCTTGTTCTCTTACAGGCTGGAATGTGGAAGATAGCCATGGTTATGCAGACAGGAAAGTCTTAAATCACGGGAAGAAGCTTGCCTCTTTGCCGCAGACTTACGCTTTCATCCTCTTTGTCTTATCATGCCATGGTCTCATAGCGATATGATACAATTGATGAGACAGCAGGAGTGACGGACTGGGATCAAAAAACAGCCCCAGCTTTTGCAACAGACTGCCCCTATTATCAAACCTCCTTAAAATAAACCTTAAAATGAAAAAGGCTGAGATAAAACTATAAAAACTAACTCGACTGCAATTGAAACAGGCTTAAAAACACATAACCACCACAGTCTCTGCTGTCCCAAACCGTCAACAGTTTAACATGATCTGAGACTGTGGTACACCCCATTGGAGGCACGTAAAGCACAAACGCACGTGCTTGACACTAATCCACTGAACAAACAGTCCTTCCAAACTTCAAAGGAGTCGTGCATAGTTCTGATATATCGTAAAACAACAATAACAACAACAAAAAAATTTTATCTTTGTGTTATCAATACTTTAATGGGTTTACTTTTCTCACTTCATCAGAGGCCAGGCTCATTAAGACGTCTTTCTTCTTCACAATGAGCACGAAAGTCTCCAAATTATCCACTGAAATTCTGTTCCTGAGGCATATTCTTAATAAACTTAAGTATGGAGATTTCTTTTTTTCACATGTCACTCAGCTTTACAGCTGACCTAGTTAGGATGCAGTCTACCTTTGCAGTGAAATGCCTTCTAGATGGATTCATCAGCTGAGTGACGTGCAGGAATCTTGGAAAATACTTCACACGTGCTAAAATTTCATATGGTCATTTAAGGGAACATTGTGGAGTGAAAACAACCTTAGGCCTGTTTTTAGACTGGAAAGAAACATACATGAGGGAAACAGAATGTTTGCAGCAAAATGAAGGTTAATGTGGTTGAGGTATCTCCACACATTTGCTGATATCTTCTTGTAAGTCTGTACAAGTGTAGTACCGACGACAAATTACTGTCGATTGACGCAAAATGAGTAGAGTTCATGACCTCTGATGTGAGAAACCACTTCTCCACATCTTTTTTCCGTTTTTTTGTTTTGTTGTGTTTTGTTTTGTTTTATCTCTGATGTGTCTCAAACTACAATTTTGTGAAGGTGAAATGAGTCCCCAGCTAAGCAGACTATCAATATTTTTAAGCAAATTTATGGAAAGACAAGCAACTCAAACTTGCTTACAATAATCCAACATGGCAACCACGGTCACGGTGTGCACTATGTGGAGTTAGCTAGACGCTAACTTTCACATGAAGCTATCTAACATACATGATCACAACAAAGGTCATGGCAGAGGCAGCGAAGAAAGCGAGCAGGGTTTTGTCAGCAGTTGCAAGAAAAAGAGAGAGCGCCATCAGGAAGATCCCGTTCATGAGTCAGTACTGGACCAGCAGCATGTAGACCAGAGGGCTCCAAGTTGGATAGCATCCTAGCATTGCTGCTATTGGATTGGGAAGTCTTTTTTTTTTCTTTGTATTTTTTAGCTGATTTTTGTCTCTTTCTACAGTTTGTCCACTGTGAAAGTAGAATTCCTCAGCCTCTTTCTCTTATGTAATTTCCGCATCATCGTGTTTATTTCGTCTCTGGTCTAGCTCTGCAACGTCCATGTAGTCACGACCCAAACTCTGAACACCAAATATGCCACCTTTGGGGGTGGCATATTTGGTGAGAAATTCTTTTGTTAAGTTTTATTTCGTTGGATTTCATATTTTTCACCCTCAGTCAGTAGAGCATTCTTTTGTTTGTCTCTGTGTCTCCTTTTGTACATTTTGTTCTGTGATTCATTTTCTTTTATCCTTTTAAATCACACGTGGGCAAAGTTCGGCCCGAGGGTCAAATGTTTTCAGTAAAGATTCTTCAGGTGATTGAAAATAAAGCCTGCACTTTATATTACCATTTAACTCGACCGTAGCAAACAGCTCTTTCTACATTCAGACCTGACTAATGACTTTCCCTGCAGTAACACTCAGTAATGCTCAGGTTTTGATGTCAGAGCCTCACTTGGGTCTAAAACTTCAGCAACAAAAAGAGTTGATGCGCCATATGATGTATTCACAATGTGTCATAGGTTTTGATTCACTGGCAGTTTAGCATAAAGTTGTCAGTGATATGAGAAACACTGAAAAAGTTTTACCAACTAATATATGAAGTTTTTTTTTGTTTTTTCTTTAACAGAACAGGCCAGTGTCCACAAATTAGCAGTGGTAGTTGACAAACTTGTGAAATCAAATCAAATCAAATCAATTTAATACTGAGTACTTGAAAAGAAAAAAAATGGATGACAGAATCAGATGGTAAACTACCCAATGTGTGCACTTTAATTGTGGGAATATGGTCCCTTTCCTTCCATGACATTTTCACTCTCTACTTTCCTATTAAGGACATAAATAAAAACAATAAATATATATTTTTAAAAATCTTAAATTATAGTACAACCTCAGATAAACAACACATTACATATAACACTGATACAGCATGGATAACTGCCTCTTTCTCATGTGGCATAAGAAAATACCATGATCCATTATCACAGGAGTTTGTCAAAGTTGAGTCAAAACCTCACAAACACTCTACTTTCTTGTGTATCTAGTAGGAAAGACTTTTTATTATTTGTTTATTGGCTTCATAAAGTGTCAGCAAGGGAGAAGCCACCTACTGTCAAGTGTTACTGAAACACTTGTGTGAGCCTTCAGTCACTGCTTCCATAGAACTTTCTTCTTTTATTTTGTGGAGTTGTATGAAGTACTGCAGACAACTGTGTCAGTGTTGATAAACCAGGAGGAATTTTCATAACGAACCATAGAGAGTTGTAGAAGAGTGAATTTTCACCATCTAAAAATTCAAAACAACTCAAACCTCCAACTCAACCTCAAAGCAGTCGAACAAACTGAGATTGTGGACTTTTCCATCGCATTAAGTTTGCATCAGACTGCTGAGTGGACTCGGTCCGTATAACATGGATCATTTTGTGAAATGGTCTGAATCACTGACAGTGTTGCAGTGTGGATATTCTTCATACAGTAAATGGCTGTCTGGTGGAAGCATGTTAAAACACTATGACATTTGTTGGGTTTGAGTTCTTCTAGATGGTGACAATTTGCTTCTCAGTGGCCCTTAATTTTAAGTAGCTGTTAGCCTAGCTGACATCAGAATCCCTCTCTGGTTCTCTGGATTGAGAACGCTGGTAAGAAGATATTTCCAATTAAAAAGACATTTGATTTCTTAACCCCCTTGACCCTGCTCAGGACAAAGCGGATATAGATAATAGGTGGATGGATGATTTCATAATCATCTTCAGCAAGCATTTCTATGGAGCACAAATTACAGACAATGAAGACCTTAATGCATTTTTATTTCTGGATACACATATTTGCTTTGGCCTGGTTAAAGCTGGAAGGATCAAAACATAGCCAGAGACCAAGTCTCAATCAGATAAAGAGGCCTGAAAACTTTAGGACATTTTACACACATGTGGTTTGCTGTGGATGGTTAAATCCTCGGGAATTCTGAGACTGAAGATTGGAATTACCCAGAGGACAGGTCAAAACCCATGAAGTACAGAAAAAACATTAAAATTTTCCACCTATTCTTGGTAAATTATAATGACCAGAAGACGGTAGGAAAATCTGCCTCCAACAATATCAATTCAGATTGCAAAGTGCTTTTTTTTTTCATTTTTCTATATTTGAAAGTATACATTTCTGGAGCACAACAGTAGGTGCCTGAACCAGGTGCATAAACAATGACACACACCAAACTATGCATACGCCTTTATTTTACGCACAAACGGATATTTATAAAGTCAAAACTGTGCAGTGAGAGTGTGCATACCACACACATCATGTACGTAGTCACGTCTACATACGTGGAAAGTTAAAGCAGCCAAAAGGAACTTTTGCAATTTTTGGTTCTCAGGCTCCCTTTACAGCCATGGAGGTTAATGATAATTGCAGCATCCATTCTCTTTCTCTCTGCAGCTGCAGGACTACCTGCTGCATCTCATATGACCTCTGTCAGTACGGTCATTAATCCTGTTCATGTCTGATACTTTTATGCCCCTGTTACCAATTTACCCCTCACATACCTGTTGGCAGTGTCAGCAGCGTTGCTGACCACTGACTTCAAAAGGTCAAGCGTTGCCAAACTGAATTGGTCAGTCAAAGGTCAAAGGTTGATGAAATGTTAACGTGTCATGTGTCAACCAATCAAATTAAACCATGGTGATACTGCTATCGTGAGAAATCCCTACTGAGAGTGGGGGTCATATGCCTTATTCGCACTGGACTAGTATTATCTGGGGACCACACACACACACACACACACACACACACACACACACACACACACACACACACACACACACACACACACACA
>JBAMYA010044781.1:0-12200 GCA_037176975.1 Arrhamphus sclerolepis
CACTAAAATAATTACTTATTTGTTAATATTTATTTATTGCCTTTTAACCAACTGAAATTATAAATTAAACATGTAAGTTGCCTCTGACAGCAGCTACACCTGAGTTTAACTCTGGATTCTGATGCTCCTCTGAAAAGGAAGTTAGTTCATCCTAGAAGGTTTGCACCCTGGTATGATGCAAACAGAAATGTAAAAAGTTGGAAAGAAAGTGAAGCTCTACAGATTAAAAAAATAATAATAATTTAGCTTGGAAAGATGGTCTTATAATGTACAAAAAGCTCTTGTAAAGCTAGAAAAACCTACTAATATTTAGTTAGAGTTGATCAGAATAACTACTCGACATGCTTGAAGCAGGTGTTTCTATATCTCCGTCCTCTTCGAAGTCAACATCACAGTTAGCCAAAACCATTTGTAAGCAGGAAGCCAACTGTGACATGGTGCCTCTAACTGTCTCTTACATTTATCACGGTTTTAACAGACAGATGTCCTGCTAAAATCTGACATGTTTATGCTGCTGTGCATGTAGGTTTCAAGGAACCGATGAATAAAACGCTGCAGACAGAGGTGACGGAGGGCAAGGAAATTAGGTTTGACTTAATATAAAATAGGATTAACCTCAAAAGGATCGGCTTGCAGTGTTATGGGATATCAAGCAGCGAAGCTGGAAATTTCAACCGTTTGAAAACCCCCTCAACTCACTGCCCCCGACCAAGCATGTAGGTGGGACTACAGACTCAGATGAAAACGTTAAGGCCCCATCACAGAGCCAGTGCTTGTGCATTCTGGGCTTCAATGGCACTGAAACACGATGGACCAAAGCTGTCTATAAATATGAACGTCTTCCTCTGAAGCAACAAAGGCCACAACAACTTCTTTTATTTGATTAGACTCTGATGAAAGCACAGTTACGAATACCGTAATACATGTTCTTCTGTTGAATCCTACACTGCTGCTCAACGTACCATCAGTGACGTTATTGGACTGCACATAACCTGATCAAAAATAAATTCATCCAACTGTTGTTTATGATCAGCAGTACTGTTGTAATGCACTGTGAGAAAAGTAAAGACACCTCGGTCTCTGCAATGATGTAACCAACTGAATCTGACCAAGTTATGATCAGGAATGCGATCTGCCAGCTAGTAAAGGAGTCCAGGTTTTGCAGGGTAACCTTGACCACAACATGAAATTCAGCCCCGCCCACCAAGCGCAGACAAAAAGACCATTGCTCTGGTGGAACAAACCGCATTTGGCCCACTCACTGCGCTTGTTTGCCCCACGGAGACCATGAATATAGACCAGCTATTCTATCTAATGAGGCTGAACTTCATGGCTGCCTCTATAAAACTTTGTCAGCCTTCTGTTCTCTGGCAACAAAGACTGGATTTTTTTTCTTTTTAAAAAAAAACTTATCTATTTCTTTTCCCTTTGACACACAAACTATTAAGATGAGTCGAAAGCAGGCTCTTTCTGTCTCTGTGACGCGAGACAAGTGTTGCAAACAAAGATGATGTTTGAAGAAATGGGGCGCTTAGATGGGAGGAGCGATCAAGAATAACGCCTCCGCAGGGAGAGCTTTGATGACATGGGGTTGTAGTTTTATAAAATAGCCTACATTTGGCTTTGTGCTGAGGGTTGTGAAGAATCGTGGGTAAGGATGTTTCCCCTTCTTTTCGTAAAGATGCACACACTAGACCCAGTACTAATTTCACTATTTCTCATTTACTGTGAGCAAAGATAATTGGGGGCTGCCTGCTGTGCTTGCAAAGAGTTCAAACTTTTTTCTCTCTTTGATGGAGACCCAAAATGCACCCTAAAAGTGGTTCATGTCAATGGCTTGAATTCATAGTCCAACAACCATAATGTTTTGCTTCAACATTTCATACAATCAGAGTTTGAGTCAAAAGTTTCCCATTAGGGGGAATGCAGGTCATGGACCAACGATTTCACTTTCACAATTAGAGATTAAAAATTATTCTGCAGTGAAGTGCATTTTACTTTCTAAAATCCGGGAAAACAAGTAAAATACCGATGCACAGAGGGATTTATTGCTGCAAATGGCTGTTAACTTGTGCTTAGAACTCTGAAGGCTTATTAGTGCAGGGAGTTTTAATGTTTCTCCCCTCAATAGAGTTCTGGAAATATATGTGGTAAATCTATTATTAGATATCGTGCAACCTCCAGACCACAGAGGGCAGACCATAGTAAGATCATGTATCAGTGCTCATTAGATGGAAAACAAATCGCTCCAATGAGACTTTAGTCTGCATTTCCTGTTTCTGAAAAAGAGAGTAACAGGAAATACTGAGAAAAAGAAAACAAATGACTCACATATAAAGCCCTTCAGGACATAGCTGCATCATCTCAAGGACATTGTAGGTCCATATCTTCCTAACAGAGGGCTTTGCTGTCACGCTGCAGGATCACTTGTGGAGTTTCCAACAGTAAAATGGGAACTTCAGTTCTCAGACTCTTCTCTCGTGGAACCAGCTCCCAGTTAGTGTTTGGGGAACCTTTAAGGTTTGAACTTTTATTTTTGATAAAACTCTGAAGCCTACTGGGTTGTTTTACATGAACTGGGATGGGAGCACATTACATATGAATTTTAACTCAATTGGAGTGAAGTGGATTTTTATTTGGAATAAACTGATCTATATGAATTGGAATCACTTTGATATACATGAATTACAATGAAATAGATTGAATTGGAATACAAATGGTACCTAAATAGGTCATATTTAACTTTGTGAAGTGCCTCGAGACTGTGTGAATTGGTATTTTTCAAATGAAGTGAATTGTATTGAATTGTGAGAAGGGGACTGGGCGTTATCATTAAAAAAACCAGTGCGTTGAGCATCCAACACTGTGGTTATTTGAGAAACATGACTGGGTGGAAAAAAAGAGCATCGGAGAGAGGCCGAGTGGTCTGAGTGTTCATATATCCCCAAATACTTTTAATTATTTCCAACTAGTATGAGCTCAAGATATTTCATGTATTTCTCATCAACTTCATTTTATGAATTAATAAAGATCCATTTTTTTCATTTGATGCCTGTAATACATTATATAACAAAAAAAGGCTGCATGGGACAGTCAAGCTCATCTCCTCGTAATGTTGCCATTCTTTTAGCATTACGGATAACAAGTGATGAAGTGTTTCAGCTGTGCTTTTGTCCCATTGTTCCTGCAGGCTCTAGATGTACAACAGTATGAAGTCCTCACTGCCACATTTTTAGATACAGCGTTATAATTATTACTTATATCACTTCATGATCATACAGAAGTTTATGCATAATCAAGCAGCAGGCTCCGGCCTGAGAGAAGACAAGATATATCCCTACATCTTCACACGTCATTCAGATATTGCTATCTTTTGGGACTTTTCCAGAAGCTTCAGTAAACTTTGCGCTTATGCTCATATTCACTGTGATATCCCGTTTCAGAGTTCGTTCACATGATCTGCAGCTGTCTGTCTGACCTGCATTGCAATGAAAGCAAACTTCATGAAACCTTAAGAGCTACAAGTCTCGACTTTTAGTCTTACGTAGAGATGTAGTCACAGAGTAAGTTTATAAATATGAAGAATATATAATTTTCCACAACAACATCTGCAACGTGCCCTGAGATTACTACTACAGCTGTACAAATAAACTGAATCCAATGTGTACAGAATATGCTTTGGCACTGCCTTGTTTAAAAATGTCATGTCAATGTCAAACATTTGGTTTTGAAGGAAATGTGTTGCTCTAAAATCTCAGTGTTCATTTCTGCATCAATGCTACAATCACAGGAGTGTAAATGACCTTTGCCAAGGACACTGCTACAAGCTTGGACCGTCACATGGATGGATGGTCCTTTTCCATCTTTGATCCAGATCACACGACATCCATTTCCTCCTCTGGAATATTGATTCATCTGGCTGCAACATACATTCACGCTGCGTGATGGTCCATCCCAGATGCTCCTGATCCATTGCCCATCTGCTTGTATCAGCTATTGATGAATGATGGGTCCTGATGCAACACTGCCTGAGAGATGGGAGATCATAGGGGTCCAGCCTAAGCTAGTTCCCTTACCCCCCTAAACACAGAAATTCCTCCAGAATCCTTTAATCATTTAATGATATCAAACAGAAGGAGAAATATGAAAATCAATAAATCTTTCTTTGAGGAAAATTATTTTTTGTTTCAATATTTTCTCATACAGTTAAGGTTGTCTCTTTAATGTAACTATTCTTGCTCTTAATTGCATACGCAAATTAGAAGGGGGGGGGGGGGGTATTACAGCAGGTGAACAGTTAGAAGTTAGGAAACTTTGTCATCAAAACAACTTTCTTTCAAATGTTCTCACAGTCTCTCAGCAAAATTTGATGTTGTGTAATCTGGATATTGTCTGTCAGAGATTTTAAAACGCCAAGCTCTCAATCAGGGATGACTCCATCAAGCATCGTTTGCAGGCGCTCCACGTTTCCCACAGAAAGAACAACTGAAAGTGCGTTGACAACAATGAGGCGTGAGGACTTTGACAAACCAGATCAGAGGGAACCACATCTGTGCTCTCCCAGTCAGACATGCCCACTCATGAGCTGCTGTGCACCACAAGGTCTCTCGTGGTTCACTTCAGAAACTTCTCATCCTGGGCAGAGTGGGAAGGATCCCAGAGATCTGAGAGATAATTTAGTCTTTTAGTAGATAGCCTACTTTTGTGAGCACATTGTCTTTGTAGCTCTGCCTCATTAGCTCTCTCGTGGCCTGCATGAACAATTGAGGCTGGGCTGCTGAAATATTGATTAGTACCATACTGGACAAAAAGTTATTTCTTTGTGTGTGCATCTGTGTGTCTGTGTGTGTGTGTGTGTGTGTGTGTGTTTAGTGCATATAGACAATTTATTGAATATGGTTATTTGTCTTCTGTGGCTGTTTACTCCCGAGGGAAAACAATGCCACCCCTTCAAAGTCTCGCTGGTTCATGCAGAGGGGGGCACACTCACTGATCACACAGTGTTGCGGTTGCGTGAACATGCACTGCACTTTCCCTTAGCGTGCCCGAGTGTGTGCGGGTGATAAAAGACTGAAACTTTATGTGTGGGTGTGCATGGCGCCTCCTCTTATTTTGCATGTTTTACACGAGGCTTGCACCTCAAAGGGAATTGAACAGTATTGTTGCTGGTGGTGACCCCATAAACAGGAGAGCTTTGATGCTCCGTGTGGAACCGCACCAGCTGGACTTGTGTTACCTGTTCAGTCCTGCTTAGTCACATTAATAGAGATGTGTGGCATGCCCTAAGTAGCACTCCATGGACTTCAAACAGCATGAATAAGAAGAAAAATGGAGGGAAACAGGGAAAGGTAAGATAGAAGAGGAGTGGGAGGGGAGATATAAAAGAGGAATTACAAAGTAAGTGAGAGTGGGAGTTCTGTTGCCTTTTAAATAAGCAAGTTTAAGAAGTGTTTCCACCTCAGTTGCCAGAGCACTCTGATTGTCTTATGTGACTCATAAAGTAGGTTAGTGGGTTACTGTTAAAAGTTAAAAAGCTAATAAGCCTAAAAATGCTTTTATTCGTGTTGGGAATAGTGCAGTAAAGTTTGTCTGAGTTAGTCAAATGTAGCTTTAAAATAAAAATGCCATAAACCCACTCTGTAAAACAAAATTAATTATTTGTTAGAGTCAATGTGAAATCTTTGATCTCAGTTTGAGCATTTCAAGTCTGTGATCAGCATAGAGCAGGCGTTCAATAAAATATGCTCTCACTTGTTGTGTCATGTGGTTTAGGAAACAAAACCAAACACTGGGATTGAAAAAGTAGCATTTACATGCACATTTGATTAGAACATCCAGCCTTAAAGTATCCTTTAATTAAGCTCAGGCATTATTTAAAAATTGGCCCATCTTCCCTCTTGAACATTTTTCTCTGATGCTGACACTCCAGGTCTCAAGGTACTAATAAGTTCAACACAAATACTGGAAAAAAAATGTTATAAAATCAGAGTGGTAGACTCCGTTATCTGAGAAGTGACCAGAGTCAGAGATTTATCAAGAGGAAATTTGAGATAGGAGTGTATCCAACTCATGAATCCAAACTGGTCCAAGCACGGAACCCTGAGAAACCCCACAACTGACTCACAAACTGGGGGCACTCAAATAAATATGGCTGAAACCAAACTATTGGTGTTCTTTTAATGCCAGTTATATGTTCAAGCCTACATGAAATGTAATAGGTCAACGCATTCTCACTCCCTTACCGTCACATATTGATGCTTGGGCAACACCCCCGTGCATCACAGATTGATGGGAGGCAGAAGGACAGTTGGGGTGAAGGATGCAAGATGCGTCAAAATGCGACGCTGTACGTGCGTGTCAAAAAAATGCCGTGGAAGGGATACCCAGTGCGTCAACATGTGACACGCAAGGCCAAAGCGTCAATATATGACGAGTTGGGAGTGAGTCTGCGTTCAATAGGTTGTATCAAACAGAGCACTGAGATTTCTCACAACAGTAATTGATGTAAGTGAGGAGGTCATTCAGATGGATTCAGGATTCATATGCTGACCACGGATTCTCAAATGTTTGTCTCATAACAGCATCAGACTAGTGCGCTGATTTCATCATCTACCCAACATTTATGGATATGTCTGTATGTTCAAAAGCATAACAAGCAGACACATCCTGATAAGGGGTCCATCCATCCATCCATTTTCTATACCCGCTATTTCCTGTTCAGGGTCACGGGGGTCTGCTGGAGCCTATCCCAGCTCACACTGGGCGAAAGGCAGGGGTCCACCCTGGACAGGTCGCCAGTCCATCGCAGGGCACTAATAAACATATTTTGTTTGATATTTATGTAATCAAATGCAGTCATTCTTTTTATTATATTTATTTTCCTTTGTTTGCATCATCCTATGCCCCCATAGGAAACAGAGACTGAGTTTATAGCTTAATAGGCTTGTCGAATTTGGATAATTTATATGTTAAAGGACTCTTCTCACCCAATAGAGTCAACGAGCAGTTCACAAGTCCGTATCACTTCATGCAATATCCAGTCAAAATGAAACAAAGGTTGTACATTTCCAAGCTACCTGCCTCATATTACCTGCTTTTTATATAGCCCAGTACAGTATGGGAGGCTGGGTAACTCAGCATTGCCATGGTTCATAGATTTCAGCTTGTCTTGATTTTCTTTTGTTTTGCTTGATCCCTTTAACTCAGTGAATGTTTATCCAGCAAACAGGAAAGGTAATGATGGTGTTCATATATTTTCAGACTCATGTCAGTGCACACAGTTAACGTTATGCTGATTTTTGATTCATTCTGCAGAAAGGCTTTCCAGAAATCTTGTTATTGTCCACAGACTTCCAAGGATCTCTGGAGATTTTATCATCAGCTTCACTGAGCAGCTTCCTGTTATCACAACAGATTTAAACCATGTTGTCATAGCTGATGATTTTAACATTCACATCAATGATCCCACTGACAAAAATGTGAGTGAGTTCTGTGGTGTTTTTTATCAATTTTAGATCGGTTACAGCATGTGAAAAAGGCCAAACACAATTAAGGGCACGTGCTGGATTTGGAAATTAGCAAGGTTTTTGATATTTCTAACGCTGTTGTAAAGAATGTTGGCCTGTCTGACTGCTTTTTGTGTTTTCTCCAGCCATCAAAACTGAGTCAGTTTCCGTTTTATTTACCCTTGAGTCAAGCGACATGCAACTGAACAGACAGCTCATCTTTTTATGGAAGTCCTGTCTACATCAGTAACCTCAAGGTCTCAGTCCTTTGATGTTAACTAATTAATTTCAAACAGTTAGAGTTGATGTTATTGCAACTGAAAAGTTGACCCGCATCCTCTCAGAAGAGGAAAAAGTCATCTACACATTCACTGTGAAATCTTTAAAGAAAACCTTCACACTTACAGCATTATTATAAAAAAGCTGGACAGTGATCAGCAGCAATAGCAACAACAATCAGTATTACACAATTACAGGCTGATCTCTAATCTTCCCTTTTCACTGGGAAATTATTGAGAAAGCATTCAGATGACAATCTATTAAATGCAAACAGTCTTTTTTTGACAGATTTCAGATTCACTTCAGACAAAATCACTGCACTGAGACGGCTCTGATCAAGGTGTTAAATGAAATTTATCTGAATACTGATTCAGGTAAAATCCTTGTTCTTGTGCTGCTGGCTGTCAGACAAAAAAAAATCACTAGAGATACTTGGCGTCAAAATTGCAGGGAAATAGAAGTAATGATGGGAATTAAAACAAACAAACAAACAAACAGAATTCTTCTTAAAATACTGAACCAGATTTCATTATTTAGAAATTTGTTCCCATAAACTTTACATCATGTACCTCAGCCTTCATTTGACTTTTTTCTTTTTTTCTTTTTTGCTTTACCAAGATTCATTTGGCAATAACAAGGTCTATGATTGGCCACACCAAATAAGATGCGCTGAATATCAAATATCTTTCAAAACCATAAACAGTTTTCCATTAATAAAACAGTGTGGCAAATTACTTTGTTGAATTCCAACCGTGTATAGTTAATTATGCACATAATATGATGCTAGATGCATTTCCATATTTTAGTGCGCTTCTCATACAGCAGTCAAACCCTCAGAACTATAACACATTTAGTTAAATAAGCTTGAACATGGAAAAGCTGTTGTTGTTTTTTTTTTCTCTCTTGCTTACATCCTACTTTTACATAGCTACTGAATTATGGCAATGTGACGTGAATGTGAGAAAACTGTGAGCCTATAAGGACTTTGTACTCACTTTATTTACTGTCCAATCTTGTTCTAATGGCAAATATTGCACGTACATCACAGGAAGATTGATGAAGAAGTGACCCATGTCTGGCTGACTGAATTCTGTCGTTTGAACAGATTGGGTTAGGGTCAGATTTATCTTGCTGCTCTGCATCAATGCAGCATTCATTTACCTTTACACAAATACAAAGCCTGAGCTGTCTCACTGCGTCCCTATGTGTCACTGTCTGGATTAAAGTGTGGATGAGTGTGCATACAGAAAGAATCCATTCCCTTGTGTGCATTCATGTTTGTGAGCACGACTGGGGAGGTGGCCATTATTCACCAAGGGGTGTCTCTCCAAGGATGCATCTGAGTATAAAGGGCAGCTGTTATTGGAGGACCTGTCTGCTCTCCTGTCACCTGTTCTCCACATCTGAGGAGCCATACAGACCACTGCAGGAACCTGCTGCACAGTGTGTGTCAGTCTGACATTCAATCCCATCATACTAGTATTCTCTTCCCATGGAGCAACAGGAAGTCAGAGCTTTTCACACCAAATATCAAAGTCCAAGCAGAGACAAAGAATAGGAAGAGGTCAGGGTGGTGTGTAGACTGAGGAAATGGTATCGGTATAATAGATGCATGGCTGAACAATAACACCAGGGCTTTTAGGAAGGGACGTTTTTAACAAGGGAAGGAGTAAGTTGGTCACTGACTGACCATCTTCACAACAACTGAATTGGATGTTTTTATTTTTACATTTGCATATATTTGCAGGATCACAGTCACTTCATTGTTAATTGCTGTTTTTTTCAATTACAGCCAAGGTAATAATTTCTGTGATTTCAACTGAAAGACAAGCAAAAGAGCCTCTGTAGTAGCATCACTATTCTTTACAAGCCTTTTACACAGGCATTTATAGCACACATCCATACAGCGAATGACACAGCACAAATAAAGTATAACTCTAGAGAATTATTTACATGCAGGATTACTTGAACTTTTTCAATAAGATGAAAAATTGTATTGGACAAATATCACGATGGTACGAGTTGCAGGCTGATTGAGTTGTTAGACTGAATAACTTTAACAGAGCTGTATTGGAATTTAAACATAAGTCACTGCAAGCAGTACAACTATCTGCAGTACAGTTAATCCATGATTCAGTTCAAATTGGCTCCACAGAGACCTTTGTAACGCCACAAAAATGTAGTTATTCTTACTTATTCTCTCAATGTATGGCATCTTTTCCACTTCAGTGGCTCAGTTAGATTAAGTGACAGATTGTTCTGGTTGCATTGTCACGGGAAGTAAAGTTTAGACCCAAACACAGACAGCAAGCAGGAGGCAGGCAGATTTAGAACAGAGGAAGCTTTAATGAAACTTACAAATAAAGGCACTGCAATGCAGGGTCTCCAAAACAGTCCAAATAAAATCCAATATAATCTAAACAAGGAGCAGACAGAATGAAAAATAAGGACACAAGCAGGGACAACAAGAAAGTGGTAGGGAACAAAGAAAAGTAGCAAGTAAATTACAGTGGCAATGCATTCACACGGACAACAAAACATTGTTATATTAACCTGATTAAGACAATACTATTAATAATAAACTGCCACGCAAACAGTGACCTTGATCCAAATAAGGTTGTATTCAAATCATAGTCGCATTATCGAAGTCAATTCTAGAGATGCAATCACCTGAATCTCAATGTAGCGCCCTGCTGGGACCAAATGACCTACACATACAGGAGTTGGAGTGTTAAAGTGCAGCACTGGCAACTTTCTGCATTCACAGCACTAGAAATAAGAAGCTGTACTTGAACAGCCCGGTCAACCTTACTCATTCACCTCACAAACATTCTGTCTTCTGAAATGGGTCTCGTATGCCCCCCATTCCTGTGAATGGGAGGGACAGCAGCTATACAGAACGTACCAAGAACCAACCAAGATGGTTGCTATCATATGCTGCTTTTCTCTGGCTAGTTGTATCAAGAAGAGGTTGTTTCTTCTGCTTATGTTGGTGCTCTTCCCTGAAAGTCTATTTTGAATCCAGAGGATACAGACTAATTCTTTGCACTGAAGACAAAAATTATTAGGATTGTTTCCAAGGCTACTACATGGAGCTTTTGTAAAATCAGGAGCAAAACACTTACAACTTTAAATGATATTATAACGTCAACAAACACGTTTGGTGTTTTAGAATTTAATTCTGGCAGGAATGCTCATGTAGAGCAATTAATCATTGTATTCAATATGTAAAAACAGAATATGAAATGCATATATAAAAAAACAGCTGATTTAAAAACCCATATCTTTATTTAGAATACAGTTAATAATTATTATTTTTTACTACCTATCTACACGAATGTAAGGAAGGGAGATGATGACTAACATAACACTGATGTGCATCAGTTCCTGAAACCAGGAGAAACTTAAATAATCCAGATACATAAAACAAAGCTGCATGACATACATCCTGCTTATCTTTAGGTGCAGTGGGCTAGCTCCTTTCATTAATCGACAGAACAGCTATTTTTGCTTGAGGGAATTATGTTGTCATGTTATTTTCAAAGCGCTATCCAAAAATTGTGACAGTATTATTTTCAGTGGCAACATATATGTGTTCTACATGTCCAGAAAAGTCTAAGTATTCACAGTAGCTGATTCCTTCTTTTGAAATCTTGTAAGCAGTTTGGCTTAAGAGGCCACAGTTCCTCTGTTTGGCCAAAACAGCAAGGTTATTATTTTCACCATGTGGCTGAAAAGAAGATGAAACTTTTCCATGTACTTGTCATTACGGCGGCTCTGTGTTTCCAAAAAGAGGTTTTGAATTTATCCTGATGAAAGTGCAGTTCCAGGGAACATTATTAAGAGTAATATTATCTCACAGTATAATTTGTGCCACTATGCAAATATATGCATGTAAATAAAGTAAACTGTGATTTTAACGCCATTCAAATTCGTCACTGCATATTGGCACTAAAAATAATGTAAACTAATCTGAAGTATCTTAAGCCTTTTTACTCCATTATGCTAAGACAGTTTATCTGTTTAAGAAGAACAACAAAAAAACAAATGTACAAGGGCAAAAAGAAACGCAGCGATTTAAAGTGCTCATATACTAGAGTCCAGATCACTAAAATCTTGAAGAACAAAAAGAACGAAGGATCAAAGTTGCTCAAAACTTTCTCTAGTTCCCTCTACTTCAGAAAACTGCTAGCCAGTGTACTCTACAACGCTAATGTCAATGCTGTACCTAAGTTACTAGTAATGTTATTTGAAGTCTGTCAGGCTTTGAATCTATTTCTCTTATCAAATCTGAACATTGAGTCTTTGAAAACAACTTTGCATCCATACTAAACTAGACAACGCAAACACACACACACACACACACACACACACACACACACACACACACACACACACACACACACACACACACAC
>JBAMYA010044782.1:0-12200 GCA_037176975.1 Arrhamphus sclerolepis
TTTGGGCCTGCTTTTCTTCAGCAGGGACAGGGAAGATGGTTAAAATTGATGGGAAGATGGATGGAGCCAAATACAGGGCCATTCTGGAAGAAAACCTGATGGAGTCTGCAAAAGACCCGAGACTGGGACGGAGATTTGTCTTTCAACAAGACAACGATCGAAAACATAAAGCAAAACCTACAATGGAATGGTTCAAAAATAAACATATCCAGGTGTTAGAATGGCCAAAGTCAAAGTCCAGACCTGAATCCAATCGATAATCTGTGTAAAGAGCTAAAAAACGCTCTCCATCCAACCTCACTGAGCTTGAGCTGTTTTGCAAGGAGGAATGGGCAAAAATTTCAGTCTCTTGATGTGCAAAACTGATAAAGACATACTCCAAGTGACTTATAGCTGTAATCGCAGCAAAACGTGGCGCTACAAAATATTAACTTAAGGGGGCTGAATAATTTTGCACGCCCAATTTTTCAGTTTTTTATTTGTTAAAAACGTTTGAAATATCCTTTAAATTTCGTTCCACTTCATGATTGTGTCCCAATTGTTGATGATTCTTCACAAAAAAATTACAGTTTTATATCTTTATGTTTGAATCCTGAAATGTGGCAAAAGGTTGAACAGGTGCCGAATACTTTCGCAAGGCACTGTATAAACAGTCTTAATTTAAATGTGCCTCATGCAAAATTTCATTTTAATGATGATGATACTGTTCTATAATGATTCGGTCTCTCACCTAACGGTGCTTTCAATCAATTACAGTCAGCTCTTAATGTTTTACAGACAAATCTTTATCACTTTAAGCTTGTTTTAAATGCAGATAAATCAAAGGTCATACTGTTTCTAATAGAAGATTTGAAAGTAAGGATCTTTCAGTCATTACTACAGCTGAAGGTCTGAAAATTGAAAAACTGTCACAGTATAAATATTTATGATTTTTAATTGATGATTTTTTTGTATTTTACTTCACACATTCAACAGCTGGTGAAGAACCTGAGATTAAAATTGGGATTTAATTTCAGGAATAGTTCCTGTCTGTCTTTTGAGGCTAGAAAGCAACTGGTTGATGTTATGTTTATGTCTGTACTGGACTAAAGACACATTTTATACATCCTTCTCTTAAATGTCTTTATTTGCTAGATTCTGTTCATCATGGAGCTTTAAGATTTATAAAAGGTTTTACTCTTCATTGCACATTATACAACTGGGTTAGATGGTCGGCCTTGGCTACTCATTGGCTCCATCATTGGCATATTTTTATTTATAAGGCCATACTAGGACTTCAGAATGCAGAGCCAGAGTAAAAAATACAACCGTATACAAGAAGAGAGGCAGGAGAAGTCATTCTTTTGTTTTTGCACATCCTTTGCAACATCTGGAAACGATTTTCGTTAGGCTGTGCTCCCAGTTCGACACAACCAATCTCATACTCAGCAAGTGGTTGTCAAGAAAGGCCACAACTGCAGAAGAACTGTTGAACACTTCTGGTCAACTGTTCTGCTTACCTACACTAGCGTGTCTAGTGTTCAAGTGGATATCACATCTTACATACATGTCACATATTTTTTTAGAGTATATGCATGACTGATGTATCAAACAAATGCAGGATATGTGGATAAGTATATACCAGACCTTAGACTTGCACCTTTGTCCTTTACACACTGAAATTCCTCCAGATTTTACACTGCAGAGCAGGGATGCCAAATATATTCATCCTGGGCCACATCATCATCATGGTTCCCTTTTATGGGCCAATTATACTTTACTTTCTCAACAAGTTACTGTATGTTGTCAGATCAAAAATAATGATAATTTTTTTGTCATAAAATCTCAAATTTCACAAAAATGTGCAACTTTTATCATAAAATTTAAAACTAAATTCACCAATTTTTCTCATACACTCCCAAATTTTGAAACATTGATTGTTTTTTTTGTTTTTATTTCTTTGTTAATAAAAACAAAAAACAAATTGAGTTGTAAAACTGCAAATCTTGCAAAAGCAGATCTTCTTGTCTTTTTTTAAGCAACCAGGACTTTTTTTTTTATTGTAGAATCACAAATGTCAAAAAAATTGTGACTTTTTCATGAATTTCTGGTTGGAAAATATGGTTTTGAAAAATTTTGACTTTTTCATGCCAGCACTGAATTAAACAGGCAGTTGCATTGAAATTTCCTCAGACATGTGAGTGAATGTCAGTGACTGGATCTGCTTGCTCAGCTCTTTCTGTGGATGTAAATGGATTGAGGCATCAGCCTGCAGCATCTGTTCACCTCGAGGGCAGTGATGAAAGCTGACAGGAGTCCAAACAGCACCATCGATGCTTCGAGTTGCATGCCAGGGCAAATACCCAACACACTAAGATGGGATTACATGCACCTACTCATAGATACGCATGGTTACAACCACTCTCATCACTCAGGGTCACTGGTTGTGACATTGTAATTGGTCCATAACTGGCTGATGCTTCAAGCAGCGATCTCTGGTTCTGAATGGCAGACAACAGCATAGTGAAACAGCAATAGAGGAAAAATAATGTTAAAACACACTGCTGATTAAACAGTATAATAATAAAATGTCAAAATCTAGTTCCCATTTCAGATTTTTTTATTTTTTTTTGGAAGGGGTGGGGATTTGGTCAACTCTTTTGGGGTCTGGAAGTCTAACTTTGCAGGAGTTCCATTTACAGGAGAACAGCAGTCCATCATTTCCTCTCATTCTTGTGAGCTTGTGGGGTTATGGATTGAACATCCATGTCACTATTTCGGTGTTCTGTTTTTTCCATACTAGAATTTACACGTGATGCTTTATTTGCAGGGATATGCTAACCTTGGATTTGAAAATGAGCGATGAGACATCCTCATCCAGGAAGACCAACTGTTGCTTCTAAACGTGCCTCTTCACTCAGTTGGTTAGATGTACAACCAATCAGAGCAACAAGCAGGGTGATGTACTCAAATTCAACAGGAGTGCTGTGGAGAAGAGAGACTTTCTTGTTAGAGCAAGTTCAGCAGATGTGTCTTACCAAGACTTTATCCACTACAATCCACCATACCAGGTTCATGCTATACAATGTTTACAGTCTTGTCAGATTAATTCAAGTTACATGACAGAACATGAAATTGGTAGATAATTAATTTACAATATGTTACGCTGTGTGAATGAACATATATTGAATCGTGGCTACAACAGAAATAAATCTGAGTGCATTTCAGTCTCTGAACACAGCGTCACCATGTCATTAGCAGGTTAATGTGCAAATACACCAATGACTCTAACTTTAAAGTTATTGGTGGCATTATATGTGTTTGTATGAAGGTCTACTGGTGATAACATGTCTTTGTTTCTATGCTGAAGCATTATGATGCAGACCAGGGATCCATCTCAGAGAGGACATTCAACAAACTCAGAGTCAAAAAAAACGAACTAGTCAAGAAACTCTGAGTTTCTAGTTACAGATCAGGGGTCTGTACTACGAAGCGGGGTTAATTTACTCAGATGTAACCCAGGGTTAACTCTCTAAACCAGGACTGACAAAACCGGGCATCCGAAAGTGGTGTTACTCTGTACTACAACACTGATTATGAAGTTGATTTGTTGAACCTGTGTTAACCTAATTGGAGTTTGTATGCATTGACATAAAAGTGTATGTTTCCGCACACATTACCATTTTCAATGATGGCGTGATCACCTTACCAAAGAAGAATGCACTTCATCATAATGTGGTGCTTTGAGGAATTGAAATCAACTTTAAGAGGGAAATCAAACACATAAATGAAGCAAGGCAGGATTGTTGGCAATTAATTGCTGACCGGGGAAATGCGTGAGTTAAATTTTTATTTATTGTTTTTCTCCCGATATATTCTTTAAATTTGTGTTACAGACGATTATTAACCTGTGGAATGTCTGAAATGATTGCAATTTGAATGCAGTCAATGGTGCCTATTACTCTTGGGACACCTAAGGAAAATTATTAGCCTCACTTCACCAAATTTGTGGAAATGCATTATTATTGGTAGGCCAATTTTGGCCCACAGGCAGCCAGTTACCGACCACTGCTGAAGATCCTCGCCCTGCGAAGAGAGCCCCTCACAGTGTGTGCTCCACTATCACAGTACCACACGTTTTTGGTGTGTGATGGTTTTTATGTGTTTTTATTATTTTCTTTTTTGCAATATATATACATTGTTTTCATTATGTAAAGCACTTTGTGTTGCCTTGGGGCATGAAAAGCGCTTTATAAATAAAGTTTGATTTGATTTGATTTGATCCATGACACAGAAATCTTTATTTGAGGAAGACAAAAACAAACAACTGAGCTACAATGTATTTCTCAAGCAAGGAACTCCAAAAGTCTAAAGGGAAACACATTCACACCAGGCAAGAAAATGGATGTCAGTCAACATGAGTCAGCATGAGGAAGAAGAACAGAAGTGCAATGAACCATATGCACAACAAGCAAAGTAGCAACAAAAAGAGCAGAGGGCTGTTTCTCAGCCACCGACCACCAAGTCAGTGCACTATAAAGTACTGACAGTAGTACAGTTCAAATTTAATCCTTTCAAATGCCTAAAAAATATATTTATGTATTTGTAGGAAAAGGAAATATATAAGGACTATACCGACTATACCGAATACCACCGAATACCGAATCCACTGCTTAAGATTTGGCCGAATCCGAAACCGAATACCGAATCCTACTTCAATCATCAGCTAGTACATTATAATGCAGTGAAAGCCATTGCACAGTGTATATCCTTTCCTTAACAGTAAGATAAAACACAGGCAATAACTTCCACCATTATTTTTTTATTTGAATATAGTGACACTTAGAGAACTCCACTGAAATGTTCAGCTTTAAGTCATTCAGTCTATAGACTTAGTGTTCTGTTCATTCCAAAGAACAACGAAAGAGAGCAAAAAGTGCCATTATTGCTAAAAGAATAAGGCCTATCAGTAACAGTGAGCCATTGATAAAGCGCTCTTTGTTGATCAAAAAAAGTAAAAGAATACAGCAAAACATAGGGCATTTATAACTTAAAAAATTTTAGCACATTTACAACTCTTGGATACACCTAAACTTTATTTTCAAACAAAAACGATAGCCTATTTAATGCTGAATCTGTTTTGTTTTTTGTTTTTTTTTTCTCAGAAAAAAACGTACTGGGAATCTTGATAATCATTAATGCCTACAGTCATGGAACATAGGCTATCTCACTTCAATTTCAAGCACTTACAACTGTAGGTTTAATTAGGGTAGATTCAACAAAGTGTGGCACAAAAAAACTCGAACATGTCTCCTGTAAGCTATTTTATTAATAACTTCTATAGCTAGCTTTCACAGAAAATGAGCGTCTCCTTTTAGAAACACAAGACGCTCTGTAAAGTTGGTAATGGTGGTCTGAGTACCACTTTGTATCTGTGACCGTGCGGTCCTGGTACCTAAAGCCTCACTGACGTCAGATTCGGCCTTGCGCAACTTTTACTCCATCGGATGCTTTGAGCGGAGATGTTGTGTACTGTTTAGCATCTTTACCACCACGAGACAACTCTGTGCTGCAAAGTGTGCACGTTGCGCGACTTGAATCTCCCTCTTTCACTTTCAAGTTCTGCCACACAGCACTCTTTCGGCTCACTGCTTCCATTTTCGATGACGACTGCTAGCACAATGGAGGTTATTTTCTCTTAAACACTGACAACGTAATCACGCTGTGCTTACGTGCGGTAGGATTTGGTTCAGTTGGCGCTCTAGGGTTCGGCCAACACCGAACCCCGTCGACCAGTACAAAGATATTACTTTTCCCTCAGACGTGTTGTCTCCGCCTACCGCTCGCGCCAAAGTCCCTTATGTCCACTGCTGTCATCTTTTTGACCAAAAAAACAGAAGGTGCAGAGGAGCAGCCTCGTACATGTTGGTCTGTTTCCGCTCGGTCTCTTCTGGTAATATAAACTAAACAGAATGATTGCCAAGTCTGGCTGTAATTACATATCTCACTTTGTCTGATGAACCGTTTCATGCAATGTCTGCAAATTATCTGTCAGAAAGTTGGTTCTCTGGCCTCATTACAACTACAAGCTGATAATTGTATTCTATATCCAAGACGTCAATGGTATATTATTTATAAATAATTAGGACTCTATAAGGCAACATTTTTACTTCACATATAAATGTTAAGTTCATTGGTTTGTACTAATATTGTTCCTTTTCAATTTTATCAGGGTTTTGCAAAGCAATTTAGGATGTTCCTCTTTCACCCATTCACAAAGATACTCACACAAGGCTTGTAAATGTGTGCACATATGCACTCTAGACACAATATGTAGTTATTTTATCTCTACAATCAGGCAGCAGCAGCAAATACTTAACAGCCAAATGACATGGAAAAACACACTTTCCATGTTAGTGTGACAAATATTTCAATATTGCGCACAGGAAGGTGCATTTGCTAAACTTGAGCTTTTGTCAAGGCTGACTAAAGTAATAGGAAATTCCACCAGAAAGTCTGAAAAACAATCATCATTCACATCAGCCTTTACAAAAGTCATACATAATGTTAGGCTGATGCATCAGTGACAAGCAGACCTAAAAACTGTGAACTGAAAGCATGTGCAGAATGATTCAAAACTCAAACAAAATGACTAATACCACTGCAACAAAACGTGAGCTTGTGCTAGAAAACAGATGAGCATGCTGATGCCAGCTGTTTCCTTCCAGAAATGGTTGTTGTTTTCTGAACAGAAAATGTATCTAAACTGGGTTTAACTGCCTCCTAAACTGTGCAAGTGCAGTGCTCACGCGTACAGAATTAATGTCACTCACATATTCTGATAGATACACTTGCACATTTTAGTTTGAATGCATTTCATACTGAGTCAACAAAACACAGTGACATTTTATCCCGGAAGCCTCATCTGCACAGCAGAACACTGAGGTGTTAATGACTCATCAGTTCCAATGAACAGTAAGAATGTTGCAGTTGTGGAAACTCCACAGCTATTCCAGTGAACTTGAAAAGTTCGAAAGCCTTTCACAGATGACCTTCAGTAAGAGAGGCTTGTTGCTCCATCTTACACAAGCAGGTTTTTGGTTTTTGATTTTGCCATTGCATGCTTTTCCAAGTTTTGAGAAATGAAAAAAAAACTCCTCTCACCATGATATTTTCAGGCTTAAGGTCTTGATGGACAATATCTTTGCAGTGGAGATGAAGCAGCCCTTCGCACATGCCGATGATGATGGTAGCTTTGTTTGCTGGAGTCAGCTGAAGTGAAGATAAAAGTAATTCATGTTAGTGTTGCTATGGAAAAAGCACTTAGCTTTGCCCCCTCTGCCCACAAGGTGAATTCAGATGAGACTGTTTTGGTTCCTCAAAGGTGGAAATAAGCTACACGTGGCTACATGAGCAGAGTCAAAAGTAGCAACAGCTTTCCATTTGTTTAATTAATTAATTAATTAATTAATTTTTAATTTGTGGCAACTTTTCACAAATATTGCAGTGCAATATATAGATTTGTGTGTATTCTTGCAACAAGAAAATTGCAAAAATTGCAAGATTTATTTTACTGTAGCCAAAACTAAAATGCAGTATTTACAAAAAAAAACGTTTTTTTTAAATTAAATAAATCAAAACTAATTTTTTAACTGCGCTCTGAAAGCCAAGACTCTACTAAACAGTCTGCTGTATGTCTACTTTATGATGAAATCCAAAACTATAAAACTGAAAAGTCAGACAATTTTAAATTGCTTCAATCTCCCTCAAGAAAAAGGAAAAAAAAATGGTGTAATTTCATATGCATGTAAATTTTACCTGAATGTGTATTAGCTCTGAAATTCAAGCTACAAACGTCCACACATATAATTAACTGTGAACACTGCAAGTCAAGACTTGCATCCATGACGTTAAGTTGTCTCTGTTGAGGTTGGACCATTAACGTAGATTTTTTAATGTTTTTGCTGTAGAAAAGTGGCGATCCAGCCAAGAAGTATTGTGTTTGTGTGTGAACATTTTTGGGATTAATAAGGAAACAATCAGCCATGAGAAGGAGTCACGCAAAATGACAAAACTCCTTTCAAGTTGAAACTTCTTTACAACCTTGACCGTTGTATCAAATAAAAAACATCTACTTTCATGCATAGAATTTGGAAATTTGTTTTCAGTTATTTTTGTCAGCAGATGACAGCCGTTAGCTTCCATAGTTTACTTTTACAGACTGGTAAAAGCCACGTCTGTTAACAAAACAGAGCTTGCGTATATAAGTGACCATTGACCATAAATAACTAGTAGTTCTGGAACTAACTCTAACCCTACTTCCTGGAGGGAATGAAATATCCATGGTGACTGTTGTGCATGATGTTAAATAAATAAGATAGATAAGCACTTATGGCAAGGCTGTTTACAGCTTTGTAGAAATTGAGAATTTACTGTATAAAAAAATAAAGTTTGGTAATGTTATGAATAATTTTGATTTGAAAAAGAAAAGTTGTCCAGCAGTTTCACCTGAATCTTCGACTTTGCTGCCTTGAAGATGGTTGTCTCCAGGTCTTCTCCAAAGATGAACTCCAGAGGAATAATCCACTTTCCATCTCTGAGATTTATGTTCCCCAGAAGTTTCACTATGTTGGGATGTTCAGCTTTGCTGTAGATTAAAACGGTGGAGGGGGGGAGAAAGTGACAAATCAACTGAAGCCAAATACAAAGTGAGTCATTTCCTCTTTTGCTGAAAGTATGGAAACTACCAGGATTATCTTCCTGTGTTCTGTGTACATTTTAGACGTACTTTGCCCATGAGTAGAATCAGTTGCTTGTAAAACAAAAGAGGTGTCTGATATCATTACAACAAAGTTGTTGTATCTGCTAACAACTACTTCATAGTCTGTTCACTTCCTGACAGGTATAGTTAAAGGGCCGGATCCACTAAAGGTTTGCAACAGTGCGCACGACAAGTTGTGTTGTTCAAAGGTGCAAAATAGCACATCTGCATCCAGTTAGTCTGTCGCAATGAATATGCAATATGGGGCGTTCACACACAATTTTGCATGAGTTGGAAAGAGAATATGTAAATATATTCATTTACCAGCTCCACAGTGATTTTTCAAACCTGAATGCAATTTTGCACATAGAAAAGGTTTTGATATTTAACACGTTTCAAGAGAAGATGCAAATAATCTGTATGCATAATTGCGCGCACATGGCTGTGGATACTGTTGTTAGTGTGTCAAAACTCCTTTCAAGTTTAAACTTTTTTACATCTGGGTCATCCCAGCGTACAGTAGCTGTTACAACTGGGATCTCCCAATCCCGTTTCTCAGATGTGCTGTCCAAAGTCCTGAAACACTGAGCATGTACAGAAATCGTAAAAACATGCATGCATTGAATGTGCAGTACATTTGTGATACCGAAGGTATCATTACCAACGTTGTGGCAAAATATCCTGGGCCAGTGCATGAGTCATTTATACTAAGAAACAGTTTTCCAAGCTGCGTCATGGTGAGATTGGAGATGGCTGGCTCGTAGGTGGGTAAATTTGTGAAATCTTTTGTGAAATAATTCATTACATTAAAAACAAGAGCATGCGTCATACTCACTTATATGTTTTTTATTTTGACAGCACATACCCCCTACACCCCTCCTGACACCTGTTATCAACCTGACCACTGCTGGAGAAATAAGATAAAACGAGGCCCACATCTGCACGTGGAATATTATGGAGCGCATGTGTGGAATCCTGAAGAGCAGGATCCATTGTTTGGATCGTAACGGTGGAGCACTGCTGTACAGGCCAGAAACAAACAGGCAAAACTGTCTTTTAAATAACGCGTCTCCAACACGTTTGTGCCTTCTGCAATTAACGCAATAAATCATCTACAAACCATGGTTCAGACCTACGTGCAAAATTTTACATTGCTCATGTAATTAATTATTAATTGGGATCTTTGTAGATCCGACCCAAAAGTTATTTCCCACTGATAGTGTTCAGAGAAGGTATAGTTTCACTTTTCAGCTGCACGAGGACTTTTTTTAGGGAGAATCTCTCACAGATCTCTTGTCATTAAATAAAAGCTGGTCCAAACATGACATTTTTATTGGTGTAAATGTGGTTTAGTTTGGTATCATTTTGCTTGCTTAAAGTTCTAATCATGTCATTTTTTATCCCTTTTATATATTGATAAAGTGCCACAATAGTTATTTCACTTTGATTGTACTGGTCTGTCAGATCATGCATCTTACATTCTTTCAATCTCTCTGAGTGCTTCAGGGAGTTTCCCATTTGACTTCTACCCTTTAGTCTGTGTAGGGACATGTTTATTGTTTAAACATCTTGGATACAGTTTATCTGGTTAAACTGGGGTTATCACTAATTTCAAATCTCTTACTCATCACTGCTTGTTGTATGCTCATGGCCTCGTATTGGATGGTTGACTTTGTCTTTGTTTGACTAGTTGACTCATAGATTTCATTGCAATCACGAGGCTTTCTAAAGTAAGATGACTGCAGATAACTTTTAGAGAGTCAATGCATAATTCAAATATTCAGCAGCCGCTGAAATTCAGCTTGCATTAAAAAACAACTTTGAAACAGTGAAGGATGAAGTATAAAACCTATTCCAGACAGGTAACTCAACAGGCTCGGTTGTAATCACTTTAAAAGGAGGAATGGAAAAATCAAAAAAGGGAAATCATTCAGGGAGCCTAGATGGGAATATGGATGCATCAATACATCCTAAAGGGATTTTATTTTTAGTTTTAGTAGCCTGGAAGTGGTAGCTACTAATGAAGTTATTTGTAACAATTAAAGATATCAGTTTTGAAATCAAGTTGATTTAATGATGACTTTCATTACTAAGAAAACTAACATTTTAAAATAAATGATAAATAATTAACTTAATAATTCTAGGTGTTTTGTGAAGGATAAGATTCTGATAACTGTGACAAAATAATCATCTGGGTGTTACGAGTACAAGTCATGGCTGGTTTGATCACATTAAACTAAATATTTAAACCATCGACATACTTTTCTGACTCAAATATTATATTCTATTGTTATTGACAGGAAGTGTCTCAGGGTATATTGAAGTAAACCTGCTTCCTAACAGTTTCAGTTCACATAGTCAGTTACCATGGTGACAGCCTCAGAGTATGATTTACCCAGACCTCGGTTTCTTAAACTGACTCAACTGAACCCCTCTAGGTCAGGGTTAAGTAACCTCGCTTCATTGTGACTGATGGGAGGTCTAATTAAAAAGTTACTGTCTCATACTGTATTTAACGCTGTTTGCATGCAATTGTTAATCTCACAGTGAGACGACTATATCCTAAACATCCTGCACACTTTTAATAATAAACCACAATGATCACTCTGAATCCTATCTGTAGGAATTTCTATTAAGGATAAAAGTCACAAAAAGTTTGAGACATTTTTTTTTCTTTTTTAAAAACAAAAACAAAAAACTAAATAAGGTTACAACTATAAATCAACTTTCTTCTGTTGATTTTTTTTTTTTAATTTTGCCATTGAAATAGACCATCACTTAAACACAATTTTGTCCAGTATTTATCCTAAATGTTATATAAAATTGAATCAAAAGACTGTTGTAGAATTGCTAGTTCCACTAGCTCCACTTCTAACCCTTCCCCTTTATTCAGGCTTGGGACCGTCAAAGTGACCTAAAACAGATACTTTGGCAGAGTTCCTGGTCTCTGCTCTGACTACAGCTGGAAGTGCTGCGAAGCTGCTGAGAGACTGGCCGCCTGTCAGTGCTCCAGGACGGGGAAGGAGCCCACGGGAGCACTTGAGGACAGACGCTTGTTTTTCACGCCAGTCTTCAAAACACCAGAAAAGTCAGTTCCTAATAGTGACGTGCGGATCAATTCTGATATATCGATACTTCCAATATCAGGTCTGTATGCTCGAAAATTGATTCTCAAGTGAGTTTATATTGATCATTTAAAGTGGATTACATAGACTAGGTGTCATTAAATTACACAGAGCAATTATGATAAAACAGCCATGGTGAAATTAGAAAAGTATACGTCCTCCTGGAAAAGATGGATAACAAAATAACATTTTATCTATTATGATTTACAATGAGTCAAATTTGCGTTGACTGTTAAATATTTAAAAATGTTAGTATTAACCAACTTGTGCAAATATTGTGGTATCTATTTAAATAAACATTTTACTGTCAATTTTTGAGTCACCCAGGATTATAA
>JBAMYA010044783.1:0-12197 GCA_037176975.1 Arrhamphus sclerolepis
ACACATTAATGATAAAAACAGGAAAGATGTGGAGAAGCAGCTGGTCTGATTGTGGGTTTCTCTCTGCACATCTGGCAACGCTGGAGTCAGGTCACGTCAATCTGGCTGATGCAGTCTAATGCAGGGACCCAGGATGAGGGTAGAGAGATTTGTCTTGTTTTAAGTTGAGCTACTGCTAGAATAATTTTAGAAACTCTTTTGAGCTGAGTTTCAAGTTCTGTTGTAATACTTTAAATATGCTGATTATTGTATGAATTTATTTCACATCAAAAGGGTATCTAAATGAACATGTCCTTTATTTAATGGAAAAACAATTTTGGTTCTTTACAGCACAGTATCGTTTCAAATGAAATTCACAAAATGAAATAATCATTTTGAGTATGTTTTATGTATTCATGTAAATTTGTATTTTTATTTATTTTTTTAAGTGTACCCTGTGTCAGTTATAGGTTTTATGAGTTAGGACATTTTATACAATCACAGAGCATCAGTCCTGGACTGATGAGACCGGTACTCAATACTCAGCTGTCGGTGGATCTTTCGCTGTGCTTTGAGAAAATGTTTTCATTACCCAGAGGGCTCCATTGTCACGGGGCCTCAATGCTGTCATTGACAGAGAAAAATAAGATGTTAATAAAAGCTCAGGGCCTCATGTAATGAAAGGAGCTCCCCAGGCCTTAAGCATCTGCTGCGGAGATAAATCCAATGAGAAAAAGATACGAAAGGGTTTAAAAAAGTTTAGCACCAAGCCCGTAAGGGGACATCAAATGCAAAAAAAAAAAAAAGTTTTTTCGAGTGCATGAGGTTCTATCTGGTACGCCCCAGAAAATATCTCATGAGGGCAAGAAACTATCTTGTGAGCGCCAGAAAATATCTGGTGCTTATAAGGCAATGGTGACGTCCAGCAAGCAAAGCTACACTGTCTTTGTTTTATAGTCGGAGGTTGAAATAAAACTCTCGCTCTGCCTTTTCCAGAAACACAGCAAATTGAAATGCAGTGAATAGTTTCCCGTAGCCGACAGCAGTTGGACATGATTCTGGAAAAGTTTCCTGTGTGCACAAGATAGTTTCTGGCACTCTTGACATATTTTCTGGTGCGCCAGTTAGTATCCTGTGTGCACAAGAAACAAATTTAATTTTCTTCTTTGATGTCCACGTATGGGCCACATAGTTTAGTGACAGCGAGAATCCCTGGAATGTAAACACTAAAAACTACAATTCAATTTGTTTGGGGGGGAGCGGTCTTATTTTTAATTAGATCATTTGCAAATAACAACAAATACTACTGTATTAAAACTATGTACTATTATAGATTTTATTTGTTTGTTTTTTACAGTTTGAACCTTATATGTTGTTGTTCCTGGACATTAAAATGTCAACACAGTGGCCACAGACAGCTTTTCAACTTCCCATAGCGTAGAGTAAATTTTTCTCCATCTGAAAAACATAAGTTCCTCTCAGCTGTGATTTTAAATTTGCCTTTTCTTTCTCTAAACATACATTAAAAATGTATTACTTTCATCTTTTCCAAACATACATACACCTTCTCCCAGTCTAACTTCCACAGACTAATACAAATGGATTCATTACTGTCTGACATGACTGTAGTACAGTTTAAATCATGCATCATAGTTTAGGCATAAGAACTTGTAACATAAATACTCTCATTAGTCTATGATGATTGTAGTAAAACTGTGTATTTCCTCACACTGCATATCAACAATTAACCTTTTGTAGCACACTTCTGCTTTTCCATACACGGTCAATCAGCTTTCTGTCTCATGTTTGATTTTTGTGGTGATGGAGAAGTGGGAAATAATAGTGTTTATTTCACTTCAGGGGGAGGAAGTGGTGTAGATCTTGTTTAAAACCTACAACAACAACAATTTAGAAGAATTGGAAAGAGAGAGGAAGCTAAATACTGTCAGGGATAATGAGGGAGAGGATCCAGCTGAGCGAATGAGGAACAGCTAGTAAAACACTGATCTTAAGCTAAAACAGGATTGCTGCTGACATCTAGTGTTTGAAAATGGCAAATATCAAACTGAAAAGAAAGCTGAGATGGTAGGGCCAGAGACAAAAAAAAACAACCCAAACAGATACCCAAATACCCAAAACCTTCATAAGACTTTCCTATTTAAGTTCTGTGTTATTCAATGTCCAGTGTGCACAACAGGAGAATTATTTTTTTCTTCGATTTGTTTCCACCCAGGGTGCATTAAAAAGCAGACTTTACCAAGATTAGAAATATTAACTTTAGGTGACAGCATGTTGTATATTCATATACACAAATATCCATAGTCAGGACATCTTTTCAGTTGATTTTAAATAAAAAATACCACAGCGTGATCACCTCATAGCACCTAATGATATTTAAAAGTTAAACAAATTCTTTTTATTCTTAGCTGAATAATTTTAGATACAGAACAGGATCATGGTCCCATAATGGAACACTTTACTTTTCTCAAAAAAGTCTCAAAGCCACATCACCTGACCTTAAACCCAATGTACTTGGGGACACAACCCCAAAAGGTCCAGGCAGAGAGAAAAACGACCCCTGAGAACCACCAGGAGCTGCCCGTGGGACAGCAGGCCACAGCCAGCAAGGAGAGACCACATTCATGCTGCCACACCAGGACCACCAGGACCTCCAGTCCTGCAGCCAGCCACTACCCAAGCCAAGACAAACCTAAGTGATGGAGCACCAACAGAACCTGAACAGCAAGCAGATGTGGTTTTGTGTTTCAAGAACCCCATCCACCTTGAAATCTGTATAATGTCTTTATTAATTGTTGTGCTCACTCTTACCATGACGTTTGACCTTTGACCTGTGGCTTAAAACAAAAGCCAAAAGATTACCCCTGTTCCCCACAACAAAAACATCCCTTCAGTCCATCACACAGTTTAACCTTTATCTGTGTACGGAAGTGCTCAGTTTCGCCACTGGCAGCTCCCCGCCGCCACGTCTCCTGCATGTACGCCAAGAGTTTGTCCATTTCTTGGAGAGTTTTGCCCATAGCATTTGTCCTTCCATGAATGTTACTACTGAGAACATCCTTTTTCCATTTCCAACCCATTATACACCCAGCGTTTTAAACAGTCTGTTGTGAGTGTCTACATTTCAAACGGCGGCGTCTCACTCCATCACAAGGTGATCATGTGGGAGCTAAGCACATGGAGGAGGCTCATGAGAGGAAGCTGGCAAAGTACCAAGACCTGGTGGAGCAGGGCTGCCGGGGATTTGCTGGCTGTTCAATCTGCTAAGCTCTGGCAGGGCGTGGAGTAACTTCAGCTGCCAAGAGGGGACTCATACCTGCCATCACCGAAGCCGCATGGCTTTGAATAAAGAGGGCGAACCCATGGATACATGCTACTGGAATGCAGTCTGGGAACTGATCAACCCCAGATGGGTTAACTGTATGTGAGGGGGTCTGATGCTGAATCCCCCGATGACTCCAGGAACAGAGCATCCTAGAGATGTATCTAAATTCCTGCCCAAGGACTGTTGTGGAGGGGTTCTGATCGAATCACCAGACATTCATCTGGAGGATGACCCCTCCATCCCGTTTTACCAATGTAGGCTCATCCTTTCATTTGGTTTTTTTCTTTAAAAAAGACCATTACTGTAACCTAACTTCCCAAAAAATAAAATTTTAGTTAAATTCTGTAATGTTTGATTGAATTTTGTTAGCGGTGTAGAAAGTCATGTCAGGTACCAGCGTACAAATCCTTAAATATTTTGTACATACATGTACAAATCTGAGAATATGAAACTTGAATGTCCCAAATTGTTAAAAATTGCCATGACCAAAAACAATGCCAAAAACAACCATTTTGATCTTCACAGTTTCAAAAATGACATTTGAAACAATTTTTAGTGGTAAATATAGGGCTGTACAATTGATTTTCAATCATGATTTCAATTTTGTCTCCCAATGATCACGAAAATATTATAATTGAGGGAGAGAAAAGTATTTTGTCATATATTGTGTCCTGTTTTCTGAATGATGTGTGACCATTTAATAACTAATATTGTGGTCATTTCTGGCCAGTTACAGCAGTTATTTGAATAGTTCTACCAGCATTTGGTCTGTCGGCCCCAATTTAAGTTTACACTGGAAATGTAATCATTTTTATGTTAGGCTCAAAAAAATGCAATGTGCTTCAGAGGGTAATTGATAATCATTTTGAATAACAGTGATTTACAAATATATATATATATATATATTTATTTTTCATAATTGGAAAGCCCTTTGTAAATATTTGGGTATTATCAATAAAAATAGTTTATTAGTAGTATATTATATGATCTGTCAGTTTTGTTTTGTTATGTTTTTTCCTTTGTTTACAACAGGATTCTGTGAAGACATGTTGTTTTTGGTCTAAATGTTTTAAGTATTCAAAGTTAAATGTCATTTGAAAGATAGACGTATTGAGGCAAAGACAGACATATAAAATACAGCTGTAAGAAATTCAGATTTGTGTTGTTTTCCTGCATGTTATCAGGACATGAACAGGCACCAGTGTACATAAACAGGCTGCAAACAAAAGAAAACAAAGCAAAAAAACTACAACTATTAAAGCCTTGATAGTTGTTTTGTTCTTTTGAAAATACTATTTGGTGATTATTTACTATTGGTCCTCTACTCCTTGAGTTTTATATATGCAAGATATTCTTGATTATATTTAAGATCTGATTATATATCTATTTATTATAATCTAAGTAAAACCAAGTGGTTCAATTTGATTTTGAAACAATTACCTGATTTTTAAAATTCTGCTGTTGCCGTCAAGAGTTAAATGCACATATTGACAGTATTAAAGTAAAGGTGGACAAGTTCACAAAATGAGTTTTCACAACAGTTTTGGGTGCTTTGGTTCATGTTGTGCACAGTAATTATAGATGAGCGTTAGAGTGAAATCACAGCAGCAGCAGGAGGCTGATGGCCTCTCTGGTCCCAGTCAGCACTGATATACCTCAGCACACTAGCACACAGGCAAGAAATTAAGTGCAAGGACACACTGATAGCTGTTGTTAATGTTGCAAGCCCAAAGGTTACATGCAAAAAACACAAGTACTTTGTTGATTCTAAAAGTACATTTTTGTATCACTGCTAAATATTATTTAACATCTTTTGAGAGCTTTGATCTTTGTTAAGGTCAGTGTACATACTTATATTAACTGGTACCCAGCACTAAGCAGGGAAGTGTTGGACAGTTAGCAGAGGGGTTGTCATCAGCGTAATGGTCAGCTATCGTAGCACTCTGTCTCTGGTTCATTGGCCTCTGTGGTCAGATTCAATTTCAGCCACTATGACTTTGTGCTGTTTTGCCATTAGCTGTCAGATATATCTCACTGCTTCACTCTTTGGGGGTCTGGCCAAATTTTAAGGCCAATTAACTTTTAATATGAATCACACTGGGATGCCAAGGATTCATCCCAAACCGCACTCTTACAAATGGTCACATATAATACACGTACATACACTCACTGACTTTAAAACAGTTATTAATGGCTTGACTGAGTACTGTGATTGTTTTCCCTGCAACTAGACAAGCATCATGTAGTGCAGACTACGACACTTGTGGTGTAGTCCAGAGTAAATTTAAACCTTTCCATTTAAGACCAGCCCTGTACGCTGCAGGATTCTAGCCCCTCACTTCGCACTCAGACTCTTTAGTTTTTAATGGTCTCTCTCTGCCTTTCTGTCCTCATGATTAACCCTTTGTTCATGGACTGATTCTCTCCCTTTGGTAGTTTTTAATTCCTCCATGCTACACTCTCTTCTTTTATTACTTAAATTGAGTCACAAAGAGTATTCTTATCATTGCTTTCAGCAGAAGAAAAGTGTCTAGATGACGTGTATTGTTATTTCAATTTATGCTTCCTTTTTAATTTAACACCCCCCCCTCAAATCTCCACTTTAATGTGGTGGAGGGGTTTATGAACCTGAGTAGTCCTAGGAGCTGTCTTCTTTTTTTCTGCCTGTCCTGTCCAGCAAGTCAGACAGTCAGTATTGTGTGAGCATTTTAGACTCCTCCTTTGACAACAGCAAAAACAGTAAAGCAACACAGAAAAACAAAAGACAACCCATTCACCAAGCTAAACAATGAGAAACAACAGTTTGTAAACAAAAACAGACAAACAAAAAAGGTAACGACAGCAATGCTGAAGCAGTATTTCATCATCAGCCACAGACACTTCACATTGTATGATAGCTGAAGGCCATCAAAGTATGTGCATACATGCACATGTGAACCAACCAGCAGGGTACCCGGCAACCCCCACAGCATGGCAGACCAGAAAAGAGACACCACAGATAAACCCCAAGGGCAGGGACATACAGGGACAGAGGAGGCGACCCCCGACCAAAGAGGGCGCACAAGGACACAGAGGGTGCGGGGCCATTCAGTGACCACAGAGAGTGATTAGAGCACAACTCTGCCCAGCCCAGGCCTGGAAACCTACCACACACCAGGAGGCAAGAGCATGCCCCCAACCCACCACCCAGGAAGACCAGCCAGCACCCAACACAACGATCTGGCCAGAGGACCCTGACCGCACCAGAGGAGGCAGGGGGCACCCATGGCATCGCCCCCGGACCTGGATGACTGTTGAAGACCAAGTTGAGGTCCCCTCCCACTATAAGTGTTGTGTCAGAGTAATCTGAGAGTGCATTAAAGAAGTTGTGGAAAAAGAAAGGACCATCCACGTTTGGCCCATACATGTTACTGTGGTGGGTAGAGGTGAAGCTGCAGCTCAGGACCTGAGAGGGGCTGAAAAGTGTGACTTGTGTGGAGCTGCAGTTGCTGTGTTCTTTGCCACCAAGGTGCCCGAATCATTTACAGTTAGCAAGTTACCAATGCACAACTTTGTGTTGTTGGTAGTTATATCTTCCTTCTGGGTCTATAGTTGTATCATTGCAGGTAAAATTGATCTTTTTACTAATTAAAATACCCACACCTCTCTGTTTAGAATTGAAATATGTCTAGCAGAAATGCCTAGGGAAATACTGGTGAGCTAAGCACCTAATGGTTTGTTTGGGATATGTAGGTTGTCTGTAGTAAAACAATATCTGCTTGTAAGTTCACCAAATGGTCCACCAGGGGTGTCCATGGCATACCGGCTAAAGACCTGGACTGGCAACCAGAGGGTCACCAGCTCAATCCCTGGCTGTTACAAATGATGTGGGCAGGGGGAGTGCCTGAACAAGTGATTCCCCACGTCACATCAATGGATGAGGTGCCCCTGAGCAAGGCTCCTGAACCCCCCCCCAAGGCACCGCACTGTGGCAGCCCACTGCCCTGGGTCCGACAGCCCAGATGGGTCAAATGCAGAGAATGAATTTTCCCACAGGGATTAATAGTAGTGTGCAAAAAAAAGATTTTGAGTCTTTTCTTATGAGAACCAAACCAACACACATTCCAAGTGACAAATCTCAATGCACTCCTATCCAAACGAATATTCTAAAAGAAAAAAAAGAGCTTAATAGGTAGATATATTTGGAAAGAGAGAAAGAGATAAGACTGTGTATGCGTATATGTGCACATGAAGACGTTCGTCTGTGCAAGTGTATTGCACATAAAACTGAAATGGAAAAACAGTACATGACAGTCTAATGAGGAGAGTGTTAGCATGGGTGTGTGTATGTGAGTATGTACATGTGACCTTATAGATCAATGGAAGAACTGCGTAATACTCAGAGTCAACAATGCTGAACATAAGTGGAACAAGACGACAACAGGAGAAAACACAAGGGGGAACAAAGGGAAAAGTGAAGAGTTAAGAAAACATAAAAGTAACATCATTCTAGGGAAGCCAATCAAGATGCGACCTGTGCGACTATTATTGCTGAAATCCCTTAAAGAGAAAACAAATATGGAAATAACAGTATTCACATCTGCGCAGATGCTGAAAATCCTAGTGTAACTCCAGAAGGGCCAGGCGACAGTTAACCGTCTCCAGGATGCCCTCCATGTCTTCACCTGGTGACTGGGGGAGCTGGTGGAGGGGCTGGAGGGGCGTCTTAGTTTTCCCCATAACAATCCACCCATAAAACTCATCCAAATAATCTTGTAAGGAATCTAAAATCACTTCCTCCAGGATTCTTTTTAAGTTCCCGAATGCAAAAAACAAGAGAAAATACATGACTGTTTTAATCCAGTAATGTCCAGCAGAATCTTGACTGTTTTAATCCGGTGATGTCCAGCAGAAACTTGACTGTTCTAATCCAGTGATGTCCAGCAGAATCTTGACTGTTTTAATCCAGTGATGTCCAGCAGAATCTTGACTGTTTTAATCCAGTGATGTCCAGCAGAATCTTGACTGTTTTAATCCGGTGATGTCCAGTAGAATCAGGACTGCTCTAATCCAGTGATGTCCAGCAGAAACTTGACTGTTCTAATCCAGTGATGTCCAGTAGAATCAGGAATGTTTTAATCCAGTGATTTCCAGCAGAATCTTAACTGTTTTAATCCAGTGATGTCCAGTTGAACCTCCCAATCTGAGACCATGATTCTTAGTTCGAAAAGGGCCTCAAGTGGAGTTTAAGATTCTCAGGGTCTTGTATGAGTCATGAATGAGGGAATAATGGAGTGGTAAATGTTTCAGGCCTGATAGGTAGCAGCTTCTGCAGTGGTGTAGACTCTGTGCCGGTCTGTTGTGAGGTAGAGGGAGTTGAGCCAAAAGGCAAGACTCTCTGTTTTCTGGTAAATCTTTGTTACTACCCTAACCTTTGGTCACAAATTGTGGGTAGCGACTGAAAGAATGTGATTGCAGATACAAGCGGGTTTCCTACATATGGGGGCTGGACTCTCCTTTACAGTTAGCATGAGAAGTTCAGTCATCCAGGAGGGACTCAGTGTAATGTCCATGCTCCTTTACATTGAGAGGAACCAAGAGGTGTTTTGGGCATGAATGGGTGGAAGCCCTGGGACAGATCCAAGATACATTTAGAGATTTTGAGAGAAGTTGGCCTGGGAATACCATAGTCTTCCCCCAGAGCACCTGGGTGAGGTGGCTGGAGGTCTAGGCCTCTGCTCCCCCTGCAACCCCAGTGTGGATTGTCATAAGTTAATGAATGGAATCCTATTGTCTTTTCCTCAGTTAACCAAACCATGCAATATTTTGGGTCTCATCTTTGATTGATTTTGGGAAAAAATGTACTCAAATTCAGCCACAAGTTACAAAGAATTCTTTGCTAGTGTTCTGTGTTGTTGTTTTTCTATTTTTATATTATATTTCATTTTAGGATCAGTTTTGGCATGATTCACAGTTCAAAGGCTTTATTTTAAACCTTTCAATGAGACATATCAGTTGTTGGTCAGCAAGCTGCTTAGAGCTACTGAAGTTGAACTTTCTGTATCTTGGTTACAACTCCATATGAACAGAGAATGTAGAAATGTATTATAGCCATGTTGCAGTGGAACAAGGATTATAACTTTAGAATAAACATTAACATACTGATTATATAATAAAAAATAATTGATGTGTCATATTGCAGTCCTTTACTGGTCAGCACATAAAATACATCAGTGTTGACACTCGTATCACTTTCTTTTTTTATCACTCCTTTTGATTTCCTCCTGATTGTCTTTTGCCTGTTTGTTTTGTCTTGTTTCTGGTGGTAATAAGGCAGTACGTTTGACCAGAGGATCAGCACTACTGCTCTAAACTTACTGTCCAGTTGATTAACATGCAAGAAAATAGTAGCCTTGAGCCAGCACACCTGCTTCTTTTTAAGTGTAGAAGGCAGAGGGAACGCTACAGTAGTCTGTATCACAGCCGGTGGTAGAAAGTGGTACTACAAAGACAGCCCGTCTTCAAAAACAAGCATAGATTTTTATATTAATTACTTGCATTGATTTATTTGAAAATTTAAGATATTTATTTTACATAGAGCTTCAATATGATGAACTCAAGATATGTCTTTAAAGGTTATATAAAATTGCATTTTAACCTTTATAACTGACAATTAAAAATAAAATAAAAACTAAAGTATTTTTGTCCTGTATGCTACAATAGTACTGATAATAATATTTACATATAACATGAAAAAACAACATATTTGTCAGTTTCTCTCTTGTATTCCAGATCTGTCCCTTGAGCATCCAGTAAAACCGTTCCTTTGAAATCTCACTCAGCCATCTGTATTAAATCTCTGCACCTGTTCAAGGGATGTAGGGTAAAATTTCCCTGCCAGCTTGCTTGAGGCACGGATTGCTGTAGCTATTATAACATGGCATATCTGCATGGAATTCACAAAGGTTAATAGCGGGCCAGTCAGTCAGATCATGTTGAAGTCCAAATGTTAACCCCTCAAACAACCACCACTGCTACGTATGTAGCAACGTATTTTTGTTAATGCACTCCATATTGGTGTAAAGAAGACATCCTTGCTAGGCTGTCAGTACTTCACAAAGAACAAACAGAGGTGGCACTGGACACTGGACATAATGATCAATAGAAACCTCATTTCTTGTACAAATGCTGAAGATTTATATGCGGCACAGTGTCACCAGACCTTATCACATCTCCATAGTTTTAGGGGCAAATACTCAAGCCAAGAGAAAAAGGGAACTTATAAATACTTTAATATAAATACTTAGCGCTGGGCAACAATTAAAATTTTAATCGCGTTTAATCGCACAAATTCATGCAATTAATCGCGGAGAGATGTACACAGAACTATATAAATAATGAATGCTTTAATCTATTAACATTTGGAAGAGTATTGGGCCACTGAAAAAAAGTAGAATTCAGAGAAAAAAAACGTCAAAATTCTGAATTAGAATTCTGAGATTAAAGTCCTAATATACTATTATCTATCCCCGGTGGTGGGTGTTTTATATATATATATATGTTTATGTATATACATATATGTACACACACCTTTATTAGATACACCTGTGGAGTTGCCCGTTAACACAAACAGCTAATCAGCCAATCACATGACCTCAACTTGATGCATTCAGGCATGTAGAGGTGGTCAGGAGAACTTGCTGAAGTTCAAACCAGCATCAGAATGGAGAAGAAAGGGGATTTAAGTGACTTTGAATGTGACATGGTTGTTGGTACCAGACATGCTGGTCTGAGTATTTCAGAAACTGTTGATCAACTGGGATTTTCACCCACAACCATCTCCAGGGTTTCCAGAGAATGATCCCAGAAAGAGAAAATATCCAGTGAGCAGCGGTTGTGTGGATGAAAATGCCTTGTTGATGTGAGAGGTCAGAGGAGGTCAGAACTCAGCTGCCAGGGTTCTGACCCTCACCAAGCCCTGGCATCACATCACCCCCACCCTCATCCGTCTCTACTGGCTCCCAGTCAAATACCGCATTTCTTACAAACTAATCCTTCTCACTTACAAGTGTTTCCATGCACTTGCCCCTCGTTACCTGTCTGACCTTCTCTATACACCATCCTGGGACCTGCGATCTTCGGACTCGGGCCTGCTGTCCATCCCACGCACCAAACTAATCAGTTTTGGGGACAGGGCCTTCAGCGTGGCTGTCCCTGACCCTGTGGAACTCCTTCCCAAAGACCCAACCCTGGACACTCTTAAATCAGCAATCAAAACCCATCTTTTCAAAATGGCTTTTCCGAGCCAGTCCTAGTTACTATATCTGCTAGTTGTTTCCTCCCTTCTCCCCCCTTAACTGTCTAACTTTACCCCTAACTTATATGTTAAGTGCCTTAGAGGCGCTGTATAAATTCTTCTTATTATTTTTATTTATTTACTTTTTTTAATCATCATTATTATTATTTTTTATTATTATTATCATTACCATTATTAGAGGAGAATGGACAGACTGGTTGGAGATGATGGGAAGGGAACAGGAACTCTAGTAACCACTGGTTCCAACCAAGGAATTCAGAACCATCTCTGAACGTAGAACACGTGGAACCTTGAAGAAGATGGACTACAGCAGCAGAAGACCACACCAGGTGCCACTCCTGTCAGCTAAGAAGAGGACACTGGGACTCCAGTTCACACAGACTCACCAGAACTGGACCATGGAAGACTGGAACAACGTTGCCTGTTCTGACGAGACTGGATTTCAACTACGAGGTTCAGGTGGTGTAATAGTGTGGGGCAGGGGTGGCCAGCTCCAGGCCTTGAGAGCCACAGCCCTGCATGTCTTACATGTTTCCCTGCCACAACACACCTGATACAAATGAATGTGTCATTAACAGA
>JBAMYA010044784.1:0-12197 GCA_037176975.1 Arrhamphus sclerolepis
ATACTTGTTTTTCCAGCATTCCCTCCTATCGCCACACAGTAAGAAAGATAGGGCATAATTAAGGCACGATATATCAAATACAATCCATTTTTGTTCATTAAGTCTTTTGTTTTAAACAAAATAGCAACAGATTTTTCCAGCTTCTGTTTAACGTATGAGATATGTGATTTCCAACTTAGTTTGCAGTCTATGATCACACCCAAGAATTTGGTTTCCTGTACTCTTTCAGTTTCTTTCCAATTTAAATGTAACATTGTATTATTATAGTTTTGATTACCAAGAAATACTATATATTTAGTTTGATTTTCATTCAGAGATTCTTCCAAATACTTCTAAATCCATACTGATGATCATTTAACAGTTCGTATTTCTAAAGGTGTTGATTCTGTTTGCAAAATTGAGGTAACACTGAAATCGATCTATAATTACATAATGATTCTTTATCACCACCTTTGTAAACTTTAGCAACCTTAGCAATTTTCATTTGATCAGGGAAGGTACCAGTTGAAAACTATTTATTATGTAGATAAATGGTTCAGTTAAATAGTGGATAACATCCTTAATAAGTGACATGTCAATATTATTGCAGTCAGTAGATGTTCTATTTTTAAATTTCCTGACAACTTCTGACACATCACTTTCACAAACTGCTTCCAGAAACATCGTATGACTTTCATGAGATTTTATGAAAATTTTAACTTAAACTATTGGCAGCTCTTTAGCCATATTTTGACCTATATTTACAAAAAAAAAATTGATTAAGACTATTCACTATTTCCTCCTCAGTTTCTAATGTTGTATCGCTGTTTTTAATACGTACTGGATAATCCCGAACTTTATGATTTCTGATTACTTTATTTATGATAGTCCAAGTACCCTTAATATTATTTTTGTGTTTCTGCAACAGCTTATTATAATAGTCTTGTTTTTGTTTTGTCAGTATTAAAGTGAGTCTATTTTTTATACTGTTCCTCCTTTACTTTAGTTTGGTTCATTATAAAGTCCTTATATAACATATTCTTCTTTTTGCAAGTCCATGGGTTGACCTATATTTAAATTTCTGTTTATATTCTTTTAGAGAACAATGATTATCATAGATTCTCAAAACCCATCCATCCATCCATCCATTATCTATACCCGCTATTTCCTGTTCAGGGTCACGGGGGTCTGCTGGAGCCTATCCCAGCTGACTTCGGGCGAAAGGCAGGGGTACACCCTGGACAGGTCGCCAGTCCATCGCAGGGCGATTCTCAAAACGATTCCTAAAAATGCGTTATATGACTGATTGACATCCTCAACACAAACTTCTTGCCAGTCATGATTTAAACGTTCTTCTTTCAACGCTTCAAGTGTGATGGGTGATTTTACACTTACAAAACTGTTTTGGTTTTTTTTTCTAAAAGTTTATTGTTAATTTCCATGACTGCAAAAACAGGCAAGTGATCAGTAATATCATTCACTAACTGCTTTTGATCTTAAAACAAATATGATTTACAAAAATATTATCAATCAGCATAGCACTGTTTTTAGTTATTCTACTGGGCCTTGAAATGAGTGGATAGATACTCAGACTGAACATAATATTAAGAAATTCAGACGTTTTAAGGTGCTCATTAGATTTTAAAAACACCAATATTAAAGTCATCATATACCAGAATAACCTTATTTTTATTATCTCTCTAAAACATCTCAGAAATGATCTTATTAAACTGATCTCTCCAGGATCCTGTAGTTCAATAAATACAACTTATCAATTTTTTTTGTTTTCTTTTACCCTCAATTTTGAGTCATCACAGGCAGGGCCACGCCCCCTCCCCTTCTGTTAAAGCCATGCTGGCCAAGCATTTCATATTCTTCTAATCTCATAAAAAAATCTTTTCCCTTAGTTACCCAAGCCTCAGAGACTGCTATAACACTAAATTTATTTTGTAACCTTTGAAAGTAATCTTTAAGTATAAAAATGTTACTGTAGAGACTTCTGCTATTGAAATGGAAGAGTGCAAACCCCTGCATTCCCAAATCAAAATCATCCTCAGAATAATATTTACAGCCCAGTAAATTCTGGCAGAGATGTTCAAAATCATAAGGTTTATACTCTTGACATTTAGAATTTGTGCAATGTGTCTCCATTTTTCTCGTACATTTTGAATTTCACATAAAGTAACAAAAGAAGGAAGGAAAAAAAAGAAAAACAAAAGACAGTACCTTCACCTCCTTTTTTAGCACCATCATTTGTATCTTTGGAATCAGAATGTTTGAACGGGTTGTGAAGAACGTATCAGGACCTACCTCATGAGTTAGTGATGATTTATTAGCTGATACTACATTAATGACTCATTAGTGATGGCTAATGGAGAAGAGTAAAGGTCTGTGCTGAGAAGTTGCTCCAGATTAGCGCTACGCAGCACAAATTTGCATTCATTAATTACTGTCATTACTTTGTGTGCTGTAATCAAACTAAGAGACAACTTAGTCATTTGTTGTGACTTTGTGATTATGTGACTATTGCTTACCTTTACTTTCTTTGTTACAAAATGAAACATTCACTATGAATTGACCTGTTTCTGTTCCTCCTTCATGTGTCTTTTATTTTTATTTTTTTAATTATTCATTTTCGTGTATAGTCTGTTTGCAGGGGCACTAATTCACTGCATTTGAAATACTTTGGCTGGACTCATGTGTGCATGTCTTCACCCAGAGGGGCTTCATGCTCTCATACAGTCCTTCTCTGAGCTGTCTGCTGAACTACCAGCTGGGTGAATCAGGCAGCAGGACCTCTCTTCATGGACTGATATTGGCTTAAATTGGTTAAAGTGTTCAAGTGGCTTGAACAGATTGACGAGGTCTTGACTCGGTGTTGCACCTCAAGACAGACTCTAAAAGGGAAAGAAACGTTAGAAAAATATAATTAAAGAGTCTTCATTTTTCATTCTTTAAACTCAAAATCTCCTGAGAATAAATTTAACACATAAAAGCCAAGAATATGTTTTCTTTAAAGAAAAGAAAACTCAGAAGAACACAATTCCAGTGATTTGACAAGATATCCTATTCATTGAAATGTCTTACCTTGGTCTAGTGCACAAGTGTTTAACAATGGTCACCATACAAAACTAAAAATACTATAAGATACAGGACTTTATGGAAACTCCTTTAGGACCCAACAAAAAAAAGTTTTTATATGTTGCATCAGTTTCTGTAAGTTTATAAAGTCATTTCTAATATAACAGTTTTGTAACATTAAGGGGACATTGCTAACAATCAGTCAGATCTGTGGTTTTTGTTTTTTTAAACAGTAAATACGGCATATGTCTGACTTATCTGGGAGTCCTAAGTATTGTGTTCTGCCGTGCGTCACAGCCTCCTGTCAAAAGGAGGCACCGGCTACTTTTCCATAAAACATACTTGCTAGCAATTAGGAAGAGAGATATTTGTTGTGTTGACCACCTGGATCTTTCAGCACCAGTTTGATTGTTTTCTTTTTTCTGGTCATGGCAACACAATCAACCCGAAGCATCACACTCCTCCTCCACCGTGCACTGCCGCAACGCGTATGTGTGGATGCAGCGTAACTATGGAAACCAAAACCCTTTTTTTGTTGTTGTCTTTTTTTAACCAGGTTGTAAATATGTTTAATTCTGCTGCAAAGTTGTCCATTTTAACATGGTGGTCAGTTGGGATTTTTTTCTGTTTTTCAGTCAGCACCCAGTGGTTAGTCGGGGAACTGCAACAAAAACTTTTTTTCTGGTTGAGCGTCAATGCAGAAATGGTACAGCTGCCATTTGGTAAATTTATTGGCGAGCACAACTGAGTTTAAAATTCCTTTGCTTTTGCACAATCCTGGACCATACTAGATAAAACTGATAAAGAAAACACTTTCTGTATTTTGCACATATATAACAGGATGCCTCCTGCAGAATTTATTAACATGCACTTTGTCATGTGGTGAAATACACTCTCCACTAGCACCACAGCTGTTCACAGCAGAAATACAGTAGTACAGCTTGTACAGCAGGAAACATATCTCAGATTATAAGCAAATATCTTAATCTCTGTGTTGATAAACAAACTGACTAGAACGTGCTGGGAAACAGCACACTGCAATAATAGAGTTCCCACAATCACTCTGGTTATGTTTAGACACTGAGTCAAGAAAAGTTCTTGGTTTGGCTAAAAATAAATCACTTTTCAAGTTATCTCAGAGAGAATTTTGAAAATTGCCAGGGGGTCCTGACAAGACAGTAGGATGTGATACACTGGGAGTGAGAATGAGCTCAATTTTCAAGCCCAAACCAAAGATAACCCATAATAATATCACTGTCAGATCATGTTATGTTCTTCGATTAGACCAACAGTTGTTGAAGATATCATATCGCTGTTTACAGCAGAAAGTTCTTTAACGAAACAAAAACCTCAGGTTGTGGCATCACACCACTATCAGCAAAGAGTCTAAACCTTATCAGTGTGGACAATAATAAAGGAATTAAAGTTTGTTAATATTACACATTTGTTGGCACCAAAAATGCAGTTAGCTCAAGAGAATTTTTTTTATCAAAAAGGTGCAGCTTAGAAATACTGGATGATTGCTGTAGTGATTGCCGTTTATTGTGATTACACTTGTATAAGATGTAATCACAAAAGCAATCAGAAGCCTCAGGAAAAACTGCAGTCATGAAAAATGTAACAGATCAGAGAGGAGCACCTGTTTCTGACAAGTTTTGATTTGTGATTCATCTTCTCCAAACTTTCTTACTTTAAACAAACTTCAGGGTCCTTCTGCCGTCTTGTTTTTGTTTTGTTTGTTCATTTTTAGTAACAGCTGTCTTTCAATACTTGATGTTAAGGTCTAATTGTCGTCACTTTAGCTACTTAGCACTTTGGGTGTTGCTGTTAGCTGTTCTGCATGTAGGAACCATTATCATTGTACAAGTTACGAGTCAAGCTTGTAGTACCTGAGTTAGGTTTGGCAAGCTCCATTTTATTCCCATACTTGTTTGTTCTGTCCATTTTTGGATTAACCAGGGTTGTTGGAGTCAGTTCCTGGATGGATGGCAGGCCAAAAACCAAAAAAGTCTGGCTTCAAAAATACTCTTCAGAAACCCATGAGTGGCATCAGTGCTTGTCCATTTTGCTTCATAAATGTATATATGGTTTCTTCATGTGGTATTCTGTTGTGTGATAATTGCGTAGTTGTTTGTATTCTTTAGTTAGACCTACAGGCCATAACTTACTAGATACTACATAAGCTAGACTGTGTATTGAGATGTAAACGTTGCTTGTTTGATAACTTTGTGCAGTGATTTATTCTATGTTTCTTTTTTATGATTCCCCAGTAGATCCTTTCAAAGCCTGTTGTCCATAGTCTGCTTTCGTTTTTATTCTGTATATTATTGCTCTGATTCAATGTTCTCCAACACCAAGTGACGCAATTCACGATAAATCTTTGAATTTCCTTTGCCACACCAAACAAAAACAATTGACTTTCCGCTTCAGTGTTTCGCAACAGCTCTTGTTTGATTTTCTTATTTTCCCTTTCTTTTAGTCGTTGCTGTTGCTACGCCTCCAGCAGACAGCTGGCACTATAAAAGTACTGCTTGAAATCAACAACTGCTGTCAGATATAGTATTGTGCAAGCGTATTTGCCTTGGTGAGGCTGAAGTTGTGGGATATCTGAGCCTTTGCGGCGTCTTTGAAGAGCCTGAATGCTGATGGCTTCAGTTCATTCACGGAGACAATACACCAACTGACTCTTGATAAAAATCCCACATTGTTTTTGGTTTGATTCATGCGTAAACAACAGCAAATTGATGCAGGAAGATTTCACAGACTGAATTGTATCTCCTTTTAAGTGGTCATGACAATTTTAGAAATTATTTTTAAGGAGTTGGGGAGATCTTTGATACAATTTGATCAAAGCTTGTTACGAAAAAACTGTTGTATAAGCCAAGGCATTAGCTTATGAAAGGATAATCATTTCACAGAAAACATGTGATTCTATGTTCCCTTTGAGAAAATAAAACACATTCAAGCTTAATCAAAGGAAGGAAGTAGGAACAAAACATATTTACGTGTGACTTGAAGGAAAACCATTAATTTAATAGTTTATGGTAATTTTAGGCCTGTAAACTGAGGGAAGTAGCTATCTGAGATTTTACATGATTAATTAATGTGTTAAAGCTCTTAGAAGGCAAATTTAAAGCCATTTTAGCTGTTTCCTCCAATCTCTGGTCTGTCTAAATGTCTGCCAGCTCGGCTGACATGAGTGCTATTTAACTTCTCATTCATTCATACACTCAAGAAAATGATTAAGCATAACTCAAAATGTCAAACCTTTTGACTCTTGCCAGAATATAATGTACCGTCAAACTTAATTAAACTTGCACGGGAGGATCAGCCGAGCACAATCATAAAAACAATCTGGTAGAAAAACTAAATATAATTAGTGCTGAATGGCCAAATCTGAGATTTATCTCTAAGTTAAACAGAAATTTTCAGAATTTCTGCATTAACTCACAAGACTAACACACTATGCAGCTGATGGATGACACAGACCCATCTACTAAATATACATTTAAATGCATCTGGTCCTGTGGTGATGCCTTATTCTCCAAATGAAACACAAAACGATCTTCTTGCATGCTGTTCATGGGAATTTGCTCCTTTGAACATCTTGAAATGGCATTTGCAGTTCTTCTCTCGACAACTCCAGAACTCACAGGTCGTAATTAAACATACATAAATGTACAAAAAGCACCTGCTCTGCACAAAAACACATTCCAGCTTTAATTCAATAAGCTGAACGGACCATAAAGACCATAAATCCCATGATTTTCTCTTCACCTCTTCTCTGTTGTCTCAGTCAAATAGATGGCTCCCATCACATAGAAGGTCAAATAACTCAAAAACTCCTCAGGTCTGGCCAACTAGAGGAAAAGTATGGCGAAATCATAAAAAATGCACATCAGAAAAAATTCTGGTCTGCTGTTGAAATATTAAAGAGAATTACTGTGCGCAGGATGTTGGTTATTTGGTTTATAGTCCTCTAGGACTAGAAACAGTAAACCTGCTCTCGCTTGCAAAACAAAAATACTTCAGGTGCAGTTGTATTGATAAGCAATACTGGCCTGTGAAAGTGAAAAGAATGTGAAAACCTACTATATATAGGAAAGTTATCCATCTCTGACCACGTAGCTTTGGTTTTACTGTCTTGTTGAGTTTCACTTCATAACATACAGAAAATAAGACCACGTCTGACTCTACATGCAACACAACTCCTGGTACAGGCTGTGCTGGTATCCAGCCTCGATTACTGCAATGACCTCCTTTCTGGCCTTCCAGCTTGAGCAATAAGACCCCTACAGAAGATCCACAACGCTGCTGCATATCTGATCTTTAACCAACCCAGAAAGGCCCATGTCACTTTTCTGTTCACTGAGCTACACTGGCTACCTGCGGCTGACTGAATAAAAGGCAAAAACTCAAGTCACTGACTCCGCAAAGTTCTCTTGCGCTCCACACCGTCTTATATGACCTTCGTTGTAAAGGCTTAAGCCCGTTCTCTTGCGTTGCGCTCATCACAAGAACATAGATTGTCCTTGCCCTCTCCTCACACAAGGCGATCTCAGTCGAGACGGTTCTCCCACGTGGGTCCTCAATGATGGACGAAGATCAGTAGCTACAAGAGCAGAGTCGTCCCTCTCAATGTTCAAGAAGCTCTTGAAAACTTTTTCTGAGAATATCTTTTTTTGTAAGCTGTGTCCTCTCTTTAACTCCCTAACCTGCACTGACTTGTATGCTGCACTCATCTGAATGCTGATTTATCTGCACTTACATGTAATTTACTATGTTATTGTGGCTTGATTTGTATTTTCTCTGTTGTAAGTCACTTTGGATTAAAGTGTCTGCTAAATGTAATGTAAAAAAAGGGGGAAAAAAGACAGTCTGGATAGCAGTCTTCCCCGTATATATCAGCATTGCTGATACCTTCACAGATGTGCAAGATACAAATGCCATGTACAATCCATGCACCTCCATATCCTTACACATGCAGGCTTTTGAATTCTGATACAAAGGCTGGATGTCCCCTCTGCTCAGGCCCAGACAAGCTGCCTCTTTATCTGTGTCTCTTTGTACAACGCTGGTTTTAACTTGCATTTGTTGGCACAATCATTGTGCATTATATTATATTCAATGAAAGTTCTTTCCAGAATAGTTCCTCAAGACAGAACAAAGTCCACCATGGAATAAAGTGTGAGTCTAATAAACTGATGCCTCAAGGCCTGTAGATTATACTGTTTAAATGGTGGTTATATCTGTCTTCAGTTTACAGAATTTCAGAGTATTTTTGTAAATTATGTACAGTTCCACAAAAGTTCCAACTTTCTTAAAAGAGAGAGAGAAGTATTCAAGGACGCATAATATTTTCTTTCAAAGTACCACCAGAAACTGGAAACACAATTATCATGTGAATGCACGCCTGCAGAGTAAATGTGTGGTCTGGGTGCTTCCTACAGTTGAAAGCTTGAACCTATAACTGAATACTGCGGTGCTGTCCTTCATTCCCACTGTCCTAATTCTCCTCATCTTCTCCTTACCCGGCCGGCCTTTGGCAGGAGGGCCCCCCTAATAGCTGGGTTCTGCTCAAGGTTTCTTCCCAAGAGGGAGTTTTTTTTCTTGCCACCGATGCCGTTGCCATGTGTTCGGAGGTCCTGCTCTGGGTTGCTAAAGCGCCTACAGATGACTTTTCGTAAATAGGCGCTATATAAATACATTGAACTGAACTGAATTGAAAGGAGAAGCATGTATGTGCAGCAGCAGCTAAATAAAGTGTAAAATAGGCAGTGTGAATAAATGAAGCAAGCAAAGCGCTGAAAGCTAGTGTTCACCTTCATGATTAAAAGATATCTGTGTGGGATATGTTGTTATGAGAGGAGTACACACTGCAGAAAAACCAACCTGGCTTCGCTTGTCAATGATCAGATGCGCTCTGTCTGCAAGCAAAAGTTATCTGGAGGCGCCCGAATGTGATGGGAAGCATATTAAGTTAAGTACAAATTAAATATGAGGGCACTCTGACGCATTATTAGCACAAGCATGGGTTTAAATCCTTGAGCTCATTTAATTTTAAAAGTAGGTGATTTCTCAGAAGCAGGTTTAATTGAGTTAATGACTGAAAAGCATGAAAAGAAAGAAAAAAAATACTTTTTCATGCAAATTGTGTGAGACACCTAGTTTAAGAATAGTATAAATCATTAACATTAACTGACATCACTGAATTGCAGCCAAAATTCAAATCAGAAAATTTGCATTACACAAGAACTGCTGCTACTCTGTTGATATCATAGTGACAGCTGTGGCGGTAGGCTACCACCAACGTGTATTCACTGTGTATTCACAAATCTCTGTTCTCTCTAAACTATGATAATTGTCAAAGATTCATCTCCTGTGGGGAGTTTTCTCAAAAATCTCAGAATTATAGTGTGAAAACAGCGGTTTGGTGCCCACAGTGACAGAAATGATGTGTTTATAGGTTTATCTCCATCAGTGCGGAGACAGCTTAAAACCCAAGATTACATGTGATCGGTCGCTAATCAGATTTTCCGCCATGCTTCTGCTACAGCGTTGCTGCTCTGGGTCTGTAAAACGCTCAGTAATCTGCATTGTTTCCTTTTTATGAGCTCATGCTCGTGTGGCTTTTACACCACCTCTTCACAATCTGAAAACTCAAATTCCAGCTCTGTTATAACTCGTCCAAGAGACAGTCTTGTGATGTTATCCAGCTCTTTTCCTTCTCACATTTGTTCCAAAATATGTTCAGAGGGGATGAGGTCTTGTGACTGCTGACGGAGAGCCATGTGGGCAACACTTGTTGCTGTTCCTCAGACTCTAGATAGTTCTGATGCTTGTAGGCTTATTGTGTAGCTGGAGATGAAATCCCCTTTAACACAAAGGTTGTTGGGGTGGGGGTGGGGGGTTGCATACTGGAAGACTGCTAACTGCATAGCATACTTTAAAAAAAAAAAAAAATTACGGTTCAATTCAACCTATGAAGGTAAATTCAACATAAATATTTCTATTCATTTAACATTTTTAAAAGATGAAATTATTGTTTGCAGTATGCCCACTGCAAAATTACAAAGAAATTCAAAACAAAATTACAATTAAATTCAGCCAAGTTCTTTTTTTTAATATATACGCTTTTTAACTTAAAATCTAAATATAAAAATACATATAAATCATCATCACCCCCACAATCACTATTTATTTATTCTTTTCTTTTTTTCAATTGCCAGGCTTCACTTCATTTTAATCTTTGCATAAAAATCACAAATCTTGAATAAACGTTCTCTCACTGCTTTTTCATCAAGTTATCATTAGGGTTTGTTTTTATTTCATTAATTTCCCTCTGATTTGGTAAATGTCCTTGAGTTAATTCACAGTTTGACTGGAGAAGTGGATTGTTTGACATTATTTGTCTGTATGTGTCTATTTGACTTTTTCCCCTCTTTCTTGAGGTACAAATTCTCTTAAATAACCTTTCAGTAGTTACACGTGTTTGGAAAATAATCTTATCTGGCAGTGGCCTGCTTTGTACTATAATACAATAGGAGACCTTTCTGGTGTTTTGTCTTTGTGCAGACCTCCATGACAAGCAGGTGGTGATCCATTCATTTGAATCAGGTGTGTTGCAAAATGGAAACATGCAGGATATGTTGTCCTCCATAAAGATCGTGGCTTTCAGGAGTCTTCTTGCAAAACAACTTGAAGTAAACATCTTTAACTGATAAACTGGCTGGTGCAAGTTGATTTCTGGCCCATCTTGATCATCAAAAGGTCAAACTAGCTTATCCCCAGCCTGTACCCAGTATACTTTCTCCACTCTGCTGGTCTGTGTCCATGTGATCCAGCGGAGATCCACCCATCTGCGCCTTCAAGACGTTTTCATTCAACAAAAATTATTGAGGTATTTCTTTGCTTTTTCCTCCCTCAATCTTGAGGTTCCAGTATGTGAATCTAGTTGATTTCTTGTCACAGGTCTGCAAATATGTTTCAGGTCTGCAACATGGTGATGCTGGAGGAAAGTACAATCTTTTTTAAGTATTTTGCAATCAATTTAGGATTTTTTTTTTTTTTTTTTTTTTACAGATTAGTTTAACTAAATGAAGAATTGCTCAACACATTTTTTGTGAAAACAAAAGGAAAACATGGAATGATTGTCATGGCAGGTCTCTTAAATGTCTAGTGAAATCTAATTGAAGACAATGAACATTAGAATTGACGTCAATGTTCAGTAGTGTAGTAAGAGCATTTCCACAGGCACAAGGCAAACAGACCTCAAGGTATTGGGAATAAATAGCTGTGTACCCTTTAGAACACATCTTATCTTTGAAGCTAATCAAATGAAAAAAGGCTTCGATGAGCTAAGGAGCAAAGATTCAGCTTTGTGGCACTGGAAAAGGTCATGTAATCTGATGAGTGTGGACTTACTCTGTTACAGAATGATAGGAGTACTGCTGCAAGAGGAAGCGATGCTCAAATCTCCAGTCATACCTAAAACCTCTTGTGCGCACCTGTGAGACAGTGTTAATTATTATCTGGGTTTAGTTCAACAACATGTACAAAAAATGAGGTTAACTGACGACATAAATACCTCTGAATGATTTTTTTTTTTTCCCCCCTCTCTCCTGATGGCATGATCTTCTCCCAACATACCAGGATTGATTGAGCTTAAATTAGGAGTGGTTCAAGGAGCATGAGACATCATTTTCACACATGGATGGGCCACTACAGGATCCAAGCACCAACTTGACCGAGTTGGGGAACATTTTATGCAACAGAGCATCTCTCATAATCAATACAATAATGTTGGTGAAAAATGGATGTAACACTGGAAATAAATTAGCAGCAAAATACTTGGTTGTCTGGTCGCTCCATCGGGCTCAAAGGCCTGCTAGTATTCTTATCTTTTCAGTATTATTGAAACCTCTTTGAGGTTCAGTTTTATCTAAGATAGAAAGCCTAATAACATATGATAATCGCTTTAGGCCACACAATCCCTCATAAAGTAGACACGTATTAAAAAAAAAGCATAGCCTCTTTCAATTCTAAATTATCCACCATTATTTAACCTCTTGGGCCCCACCACTATTTTGTAGCAAAAGCGCCTAAAATGACATACCCAAATTAAAATGACTGTAACT
>JBAMYA010044785.1:0-37174 GCA_037176975.1 Arrhamphus sclerolepis
TATATACATACATATAACTGTAGGAAAAAGGTGATTTTACTCACGAAAAACAAATGAACAGAAAAACCTCAAAAATACCTCGGCTACAAGCTCTAATAAAATAGAATCACCTCGTAATAAAACGCCACAGAGCTGTATCCTGACTGAACGTCACAAGTAACAGAGGGATTGGTTTAACTCGTTCTCCTGATTTCCTTCTTTTGCTGAGATTCATGCCGTTTCCCTGTAGTGTGCACCTGATAGGATGAGCATGAGGGATGTCTTTGCATGACGAGTACGCTAGTAACAAGACGATGATCAAATCAACAGCCAGGGAATCAAATTATTATAATGCTGTTAACAATAATGTGTGGCTAATGGATGGAGGTTGGTGTGCATGAAAGAGTGTTTTTTCTTTCTTTCTTTCTTTTCTTTTTTTTTTTTTTTTTCTTTGAGATGTGCTCTTGTTTGTGATTCTTACCTGCCATTTGGATTTGGGGGCTGATTTTCAGGACATTTTTTTAATATATGTGGTTTCTGCTCCACACAAATACAGACTTATAACAGGGAAAATACGGAAATGATGACGCAAACAGAAGGAGTATAGATACTAAATACAATCAGCATTTTACACTATTCTTTAAATAACTACAATATGGAATGTATTAAGATTCACATGCATATAAACCAGTATTCATGTAGTGTTTTTTTTTTCACCTGTACATTTTTGAACATTTATGACTAGATATGTAGAGTAAAGCTCTGGAATTAAAAGAAAAACAGATGTAATGTTTCGTAAAGAGGTGGAGGGTGCCTGCCCCTCCCAACCCACACACACACACACACACACACACACACCTCCCCCCCAATGTTCATCGCACCAGCACCTGTCACTCATCTTGATCAGCTGTCACGTAGCCCGCAGCTACAGTCAGGTGTTGAATAAAAATACGAGCGCAGCAGCCATTTTGCAAAAGAGCACCATTTATTTGCACATTAGTCAAAACCCTGCAGAAAACACTCTGTACTGTACATCGTTTGGACGTCCTTGCTCAGTTGTTGTTGACAAAATTAAGACTCCAAACAACCAAAACCGGAAGAGACAATGAAACGTAATCTATTTTCTGGCTTTTATCCTCTTCAGTGACTTGGAATTTAAAAATTTCAGCCATAGTATTACTGGAGAATATTACTAGCCTTTAAAAAAAAAAAAAACATTCAAGGATTTTCTTTTTCTGAATGTTTTTTTAAATCAAATATGTATTTTTAGCTGAATCTGATGCACTGATTTGGTCTTTCCTGGATTCTGGAGTTCATATAATGAGAGATTAAAGAAAACATTTTTAATATGCATTTATATATTGGTTGGTCTTGCATTATTTAATTGTTTATTTATTTTAGACCTGAATACTGCAAATAAAGTAACCCATAAAATTATGATAGAAGTTTGCACATTTTTTCTTCTTTTCAGAGAGATTCTAAATGATATCTGTTCCATTTTTAATTACTTCTCTATTAAAGCATAAGTTAATTTTGTGGGATATTACACAAGCGCCTCCATAAAAATGAACATCATACTGGGCTTAAACGCTCCTGTGTTCTCCTTTTGTCTCCGTTGCTGTAGGAGACAGACTGCAGAGGAGAGAGAGGCTGAGAGGCAGCAGGCCAACCGGCTGATGCTGCAGCTTCAGCAGGAAGCTTTCCAGAAGACGTTGAGCCAGCCGCTGCAGCCAGACCCCCTCTGCCTGCATAACTCCTCCCTCTACGCTCTGCAGAACCTGCAGCCGTGGGCAGAAGACAATAAGGTGACCTCCGTCACCTCCGTGGCATCTGTGGTGTGAGTGTGTGTGAGTAAGTGTGTGCGTACGAGTGTGTGTCTTGAAGAGACGGGGAGGGAGTGTGAAGGACTGAGGGAGGAACAAAGCTGGGAATGAAATGCCTTTATCAAAGTGTCGTCAGTGTGAATGGACGAAAGAGAGTCTATTTCTCACAATAAAACCTGGGATATCATAGCTACAGGAATGATGCTTGCTTTGGAGAAAAAAAAATTGAATGGACATTATGCTTCCTCACTCATTGATCGCTACCAGCAACGTGGTGGGAGTGTGTGTAGACAGAGGCAGCTATCTGTTACTGCCAAGACCTGCAGAAACTCTCTATGCGGACTTGACAGCTCAGGAGCTGCACTTACATTGCTGTTTTGTCAAAATTAAGCAAGTCTACAACTGTTATCTTAAATAATCTAAAGTCTGTTGAGTCATATCCTGCCTTACACCAAGTTTCCGCTTTTCCTTCAGCTGACGGTCTAAAAGAGAAGAGGGCACTTACCCCTAAGTGCCAGGAAACAAATGGACACCTCTGTACATGCCCAACTATCAAGACTGTACTCCCCCTTCACTTTTGCCTCTGGATCCTTTACAATGCGGCAGAGACTCTACCAGTAATGGCAAATAAAAGACCTTTTGTTTTCTTTTGGTTTCTTTTTTTCTTTTTGCTTTTGACTTTGTACAATGTAGTAAATGCATGTATTCAACCCTTTTCTGTGTGCACTTGGAAGTACCATTGACGTCAGCTGCTGTCGAGGTGGATCCCCCCCTCATCCCCCCCAACTGCAGTGGGCAAACTGGTGATGGATTGATCCTGATCATGGATTCCTTGTTCTGTTCAAGTCAAAAGTGTTTTATATTAAATAATATTGTGACTTTTTGAAAAGATGACAAACCGTTCTCTTTTTCTTGCCTCGCTTTGTATCGTTGAGTTCTGTCATACACTGCCTGTTTGTCATTTGTCACCGTAATGAAAACAACGCAATAATACTTTATGATTTTAGGGAGTGGTTAGGCTCGGGGGCGGAGGGGGGTGTGTGATTGCCCAGGTAAGATGCTGCAGAAATGCATCAGAAGGATGGTGCAATATTTCTTTTGTATACAAAAAGTGATGACTGCAGCTCCCATGTGTGAATGTGAAGCAGGGCAGTGGCAAAGAAACAGCAAACGACGGCCTGCTTGGAGAAATAAAGTCTTAAAGGCCAATGCCAGCACAAAACTGAAATGACAGGACAACAGAGTGAAAAAGTTGTGCAACATATTTGTAATACAGCTTCATTTCAACACTTCGAGGGAAGACCAGCTCAGCGGCTCAAGAAGGAAACCGAAAACATTAACAGCTCCCTAGTGTTTGCGGCGTTGCTTCCTGGCAGCTGTCAAGTACGCAGGTGAATGGGAATCATTGAAATAATCCCATTAATAGATTACCACTCATTTGATGGATTCCTATTGTGGCTTGCTGTTTCTCAGAAGTTTATTTTGAGCTGAGCATAGTAATTTTAGAAATAATTTTGACATGAAAAAGCATTTTTTGTCAACAAACGTTCCTTTATTTTCTTTCCCTTCTTGGCTTCCATTGTTGTCGTGGCCAGCTAGACACCAGGCAGTCGTAAACATTTGCTATCGCCGCATCCAGGCTATCATGCAAGCGCTTATCATCCAAGTCATAACAAAAAACAAGCTATCTAAAAACGATGTGTTTGCATCGAGGTTCCCTGCACGTAAATGAGTCATCAACACCAGAAACGTCACAGGAAGTCAACCTGGCCACGCCTTACCTCTGTTTCTTGACAGAGAATTGCTCAATTTCTTTGACCTATAAGCATAGCATTTGCCTCCTGTTGATCTTGGCTGTAGCTACGGCTGAAAACAGGCCTGTGTTTTGCAGTTATCAGGTTGAACACCTCATATTGTTCTTCCTTTTTTTCATTTTGGTTGGTTATGACTGGCATCTGCCTGCTAATCTTTGCTCAGAGCGGTTTGATGATCTGGTTCGAAGCAGCTGTCTGAAAATGCAGCCACCCTCAACCAATCCTCCACTTTCAGCAGGGCACAAAGCCAACGTTAGTCAGTTTTTAGGGCGTCTTGCCTGGTTGGTATCCTGTCAATAGCATGCAGCTCTCCAGGTGACGCCTCCTCAACCCCCATTTCCTCTCCTCCCTCCTTCTTTCATCTCTCTGTCTCCAACACTGAAGACGTGACTTGGCCCATTTTAGAAAAATTCCTTTCTTTACTGTTTTCAAAACCGTGCATTGTGTTTTGCTACAGGTGCTTAAAGATTTTTCTCATCTCTGTTTTTTTTTCCTCTCTTTTTTTCCCTTCGTTGCCACCAAAGAGCCCTGTCCTTATCCAATAAAATGTCACCACACAAGATGAACAAGCGCGCAAGGCTCAGGGTATATCAGCCTTCCTATCAAGCATTTTGTTTTGAGCTGAGGCACTAGAAAACTATTTACCACATGCAGTGTTGCGCTGATGTACATCATGGTCTGTCTGTATTCATCAGTTGTTTCCGTTCTTGAAAAACGCAGTAAACATATATAAGTGATAAGAAAACTGTTGAGGCGTATGTGAGTTCCGAAATATGAAAAGAAGCTTATGTAATTTGAACTTTAAGGGTCACTGTGGCAACAGAGCTACGCGACAGATAGCAGAAGCAGTTGTGTTAATAATTTCTGAAAGATTTTGTAACATGAACACTGATATAAGTTTAGCATGGGCGATACACTTCCTGACTTAATTCAGATTATAAATAGTCAGACAGTCCTGCTTGAAGAATCAGTTACCAACCTTAACATTACCTCTGGCCTTGTTTTTCCCAGCAGATGTAACAATATCACTCTGTAGTTTTAACAACCAGTTTCAGGCTTTGACAGCTGCTTGATTTTAGAGGAAGGCAAACACTAAGTGACAGTGCTAAACTCTATAAGCTCGCTGCTAATTTGTTGACAAGTGAGGCTTTGTTGTCAAAAGGCTTCACGGTTATCAACGATGAACTCATACTACGCTCCGTTAGTTTGGATGACGTGCAGAAAAACATGTGCACGAAGGAGCGATGTTACGCTGAAGATCCAAAAAGTTGTTGTTTTTTTTGTACTAAATCCAATCTATGTATCCATAGTCCTCTACTTAACCGTACTAGAGTCTCTCTAACATCAGACGTTAGGAGGTTTGAATGTGTGTGTGAAAACAGAGCTGTGACAGTCTCGGTTCAGAAATGCAGGGGTTGTAAATGCAATCCTAACCTGATTATTTTTGTTATTTTGTCTTCTAATCTGGGGATAAATAATCTCAGTGATTTGTATGAATTTGGATGGACACTGATCTAACTAGAAGAGTTCATTTATATTTTTTATTTATTTATTTTTGCTGAGTGTGCTGAAGCAGGTATGTACTGCAGTTCAAAGCTGTTATTAATGGTCCAGTTTGGACCTGTTAGTATGATGAGGTCATTTTTAGAAACGCCTTGGTGTGAAAAGTTTAACTTCTTCCTTTGACTTTTTCATCCATCCATCAACACGTTACCTATACCTGCGTCTTTCTATTCAGGGTCACAGGGTCTCGCTGGAGCTTATCCCAGCCAATGACTTGCTCCCCTGGAAAGTATGATGAGTTAACACGCATGTCAAGTAACGTTTAGTTAAAACTGTATTTATTTACTTACTTACTTACTTAAAGAGCATGGTGGCATCCAGCTCTTGTTTCTTTGCCAGACAGCAACAGAAAAATGAAATAAAATTAAATGAGAGGAACAGGAGAACCAGTTACCACAGCGATCCTGTGACCCTGAAGAAGAAGAAGCTGCTGGAGAAAATACAAAAATAACAATACAACTTATTTAAACCTCAGGCAGTTTGAATTCACTGGTGACATTTAACCAAAAATAAATAAATAAATAACTGCCATGACAAAGTACGACTGGTAATACTAGATGGCTTGAGAAGATGCTCTTTTTTTTTTTTTGATGACTATTAACTGCTAGAGCATGACATTCCAGGAGCTTCAAGTCTCTTCCAGCTGAGTCAAGTGATGAATTAAGAACTCTGTCAACACGCTGACAGCTAGAGATAGATTTCAGCGTTCACTCAACAGGCTGGCAGGACTAACTGTCACGACTCTGGCTCGCTCTTACGGTTATACTCATGCACTTTCTCATATACAATTGTACACACAGTTATACAGAGGCTCGTTTCAGCACTGGAGTCCATGCAAGGACAACGTCTGGCGTGGCCATGCTCACAGATACAAGGAGAAAATGGTAATGGTTTCCTGATCCTTTCACAAGTATGACTAGCTATTTCTTGTCTAAACTAAATAATATCTTATATCTACCTTGTAAAATATAAAAGGTCTGCACTGACGGATCAGAGTACATCCACTAAGTTTCAAAGAAAATCTCACTTCTTATATCCTCAGCCTTTCAGGAATCTGTGTGAAAGTTTCAGCAGATGTGTTCAGTTAGTCCTGACAGATCAATATGAGATCAGCCATGGCAGTTTATGACACTTTAAGGCTTTCACTAGATTCCAGTCATGCATGAAGTCGACTCATTCCGTTTAGCTACTTCTGGTACTGAGGATTTGTTGCTCAACACAGGCAAGCCCCTGGCATCTTATGAGACAGTTACTGTTTTAACCTCAGAAATCATTTTAACCAGTATGGAAGTCACCTACTGTTGTAGAATTACATGTCAAACATTTACTGTAGTTAAGTTGTTTTTGTTGTCAGTGGATGGTTTTGTGTCTGCAAAGGAAAGGATTTTTAAGCCTTTGAGCAAAACAGATCACTGGCTTCAGGGGTCAAGTTCTGGCACCAAGAATTATGCAATGAAACATATAGCATTTTCAGTATCAACCAGTTAAAACAGTGGCCCCAATAAGGAATAGTAATTAGATATAATACTCTTGAACTACGCCTTAATCATAAAAAAAGCAAGAATGTCAAATGATTCAGTGTGGTATTGAAAGTTTCAGAAAGGCAGCAGTTGTTTTTATTTTAAGTACTGTTAACAACTGCAGCCAGTTCTTATCATTTATCGCTCAGTACATTAGGCAAAGAACACAAGGGAGTATATCCATCATGATGTAAAACATTGACTTCTTATTAAAGAAATCAAATCAAATTATATTTGTATAGAATTTTTCATACAACGTGTGCAACACAAAGTGATTCACAGAATTAAAACAAAAGCAACAAAAATCTTTATTTAAAAGAAACCTCACAGCTTCTACCACAAAAAACATCAAAATAACACAATCACACTCATTGATAAATGTTTTACACACTCGCTAACAGACACCTAGACCCACACCAATCATTTGAATAATAACTGAGCACAAGTGAAGGAAAAAAAGTTTTATTACGATTATATTATTAAATCTCGAAGTGCTACGTGGTTTAAAACTCAGGAATACATATATGTACACACATGCATATATGCATACATATACAAACGCCAGTTTTAGTCTAAGAGGAAAGATATAAACCACGTAAAAATATTGTTAGAGTATTTTTTTTGTCCTCTGGATGCAACTATTCTTTTTTTTTATCAATCCACCTATCCAGCTACTGTAAATAATCTACGTTACGATAGCGGCATCTAGTGGCCGCAATCATCAAGGTTTTATTTGTCCCGCCTCATCTTCAATCCAATTGGCTTATTTTTTGTGTTATTGCAATGACGTTCTGCGTTCCCATTGGCTCGGGGAAGCGTTTGTCACCCTGCTTCGCAGGAAACGTCACAACCCAGTACAACGATGGAGGACGACATCTCTGATTTCAGCAGACCCCATATGTATTTGTTCGGTGAGCTCACTCCTTTTAATAAACATTTGACTACTGGGTCGCAACGTCAGTGTTACTATGGTGTTATCGTGCATTCATAGCAGTTAAACATTTTTGGAAGTCGGGTATTAGTAAAACGGTGGGTTAGCCTGCGTGCTGCATACTCGCGCCAATTCAGCTCCATTGTTATCTGGCCTCGTAGCCTCCGTGTCTGAAACTGCTCTGTGTTTTTCTGCCTGTTTGTGCAAAACGAATAACACTTTCTGTTTCCACGTAGGTTGCACCCTAAAGTCGGACAAACGGGAGTTCAAAGTTGACATAGACGACGACGATGCAGAGCAGCAGCTGTCACTCAAAGCAGTAAGAAGCTCGTTTTCCTTATTAACTTTTTATTGAACGTAGAATATCTGTTGGTGCTGAAGAATGAACGTGACGGTTAAGTATGTTGCTAGTTTGTTTGTTTTGACGTGTTTATAACTTCAGTTCTGTTTTAATAAAATTCAGAGCATAACTTGCACAAACCTTCAAGATTCAAAGATTTATTTGAATAAAGAACATTGCAAAATACAAAGCAGACTTGGCAATTCAGGACTAAAACATGTGCAAACCCCAAAACTTAGTGCTGATCACGTTCTCCAGGTTCAGTGGGTGATGCTGTGCATGTCTTTTCCTGACATCAACAACAATCTCTAGTTTTTCCTACATGCCCTTAGTGATCACTCCAGCTGATGCTGAACATCTGTCTTTCTTTCAGATTATGTGCCGTTCATTATATTACGTCCTTTTCACTATAACAGCATAGTTCATAGAGTCACATTTACTAATAATTATTTATTAGAGTTTAAGAGTCAGATATGATTTATGTATCAGAGCAACATGAGTCTCCAAAAATGAGTTGAGCCGAGTCCTGAATATACTGAATGAAAAGGTGTTGCTATTCCAAAATAGCAATCTAAATAGTGTCAGTAGTGCCAGTACATAACTCAAGTCAAGGAGGTTTACAAGGTAAAAAGGTTTTATTGCAATTTTTACACAGTTCATTATATTCCAGACCTTAACCCTTCTGAGAGTCTTGGTGATGTGGACTTCACACAGTGGTCTAACTTTAGTGTTTTCTGTTATCAGTACAACATCATGGCCAAAACTCTGGAATAGAGATGTTGCATAAGTTTATCAAAATGATGGTAAGTTAAAGGGTGGACTTATTTTTTTCTTGGCCACTCATGAACAAGATAATTGTATGTACAAAGGAGACAACTCAACAGCTTCTTTCACTGAGGCGTACAGCATTGTTTAATGACTTAAAACGTCCTGTATGATAATGCAAAGAAATGTTCAAACACAAACTAACATACCGGTCACAGTAGGGTAGAATGGAGCAACAGTTGCTAACTTTCATCTGTCACAACATTTATTTGGATTAAACATGCAACAATACTCTTTATGTTCAGCAGACTTAAGACAATGAAAAGAGCAGAGACCACGACCGCTAATATTAAAGCAGAAATTATGGCTATTCAGCTTTAGTGGTATTTTATTTCTATGGGAAAAAACGGAATAAAGATTTTTATCTAGTAATCTGGAGTAATTCAACTTAAGAGTGAGAAGCATCCTGCAACTTGGAGCAGTTTTGGAGAACCTTTTAACTAGCAGTGTTTACAGTTGAATTCTACAAAGAAAAACAAGTCAGTATGTGTGTGCACTTAAAGAGAAAGTCCTGTATAGCCAAGAACAGTGGCTTCAAAAGCTGCAACACCTTTGACTCTGTCAGGATTTTGTTCCCCACATCATCAGAGCAATTTGGGAACAAATCAGAAAGAAAAAGAGTGATTTCTGCAGTCACCACTAGCAGTTTTATACTGACCTGCTTAATCTCATCGAGGATGACTGACAGCTGTGCTGTGTTTCCAGGTGTGTCTGGGAGCTGAGGCTGAGGACAAATTCCACATGGTGGAAGTCGAGGGCCTCACTTACGATGCAAAGACCACCAAAGTGCCGCTGGCTGTCCTGAAACCCTCCGTCCTGCCCTCTGTGAGTCAACAGCAGCTCCAGCAACAATTCCTCGAGCATTTCACTGGCTTCAACTCTGTTGCTTCAAACTATATGTCTTTAAATGCCCACCGAGAAGACATTAACATATGAACGATGATTACATTCTGACTTTGTCATTCGCTGCTTTTCGTTATCCAGATGAATTTAGGCGGATTTGAGATCACTCCTCCCGTAACCTTTCGTCTTTTGTCTGGCTCTGGACCAGTTCACATCAGCGGGCAGCATTTTGTTAGTGAGTATTAAAGCTCTGACCCAGGAAACTATTTACCACATCTTTTAAAGGAAGATATGGTAAACTGTTTATGAAAAGTAAGTTAGCGTTAAAAAGTAAAAATGTTGACTTCATCTTCCATCCGCATAAATGGTCACAACCATTGCATTTCCTCAGACTTCTTTTTTGTAGCAATTGTATTAATTTCAGGATAGTAATGGAGACATTTAGTATAGAAACATATTAATTTTCACTGAAAATGTGAAAAATCATTTTCTGTGTCCGTAAATGCAAAACTGAGTTAAACTTCATCTCTGTGACTTTTTCGTTGTAGGTGTGAAGGATTCAGATGACGACGAAGAGGAGAACAACACGTCACCAGTGAAGCGGCCGGCAAACCTGTCGTCAGTGAGGAAGCCTCCATTGGTATTTATTAGTTTGTTGTTTGCATTATTTGGCTAAAAGGCTGCTATCTCAAAGAAAGGGACGCTCCGGCCGAAGTGCTCAAGTCAGCTTAGCAAAATCATGCTGTTTATAATGCTTGAATTATTCCTGCTGGTGTGGAGAACCAACAGGAACAGAACTGGAGGCGGCAGATTTGAAGATATTCTCTGGGAGAGACGAGTTCAGATGAGATTAAGAACGAGCACATCAGAGGAATAGCCGGGGTTAGACGTCTTAGCTAGAGTCCAGATTAAGATTGTTTGGTCACATGAAGAGGAGGGACAGTGAATATATTGGTAGAAGGATGCTGGAGCTGCTTGAAGAAGAATAGAAGGTGACAACTGTACCAAAAATGCAACCAGATGCCGTCATTTCAGACAGTTTTGGGTTTCATTTTTCGTACTTTGGGCTTTGCTGTTGTCTGTGAAAAGCATTTAGCACATGTGGTGTTTGCTGGATTCTGTCCAACTAAGACATTTGAGAGAAGAAGGTAGATATACTCTTTGTCCTTTACCAAATCAACCAAACAAGTAATGTTTCTAACAAACATCACATTCCTTTCAGAAAAAACTGAAGATGGATTCAGATGAAGACGAAGATGATGACGATGAAGAAGAGGATGACAGTGACAAGGATGATGAGTATGGTTTTAATTAATTCTGAATTTCCATTGTTGGACATTTTCAAAAAAGTATTGCCTGTTTGTAGCTAATAGAAAGTAAATTCTCAGGTAATTTGAGTTCTTTTCTTGCTGTTCTTATAGTGATGATGACAGCGATGAAGATGACATTACACCTCAGAAGAATGAGGGAAAAGAATTGACAAAAGTAAGTCTGGTTTGATTTTCTTTAGTTCCTTTTTGAGGAATTGTGTGTTTATCGTGCATCTTAGAAACCTGTCAATAACTGTAGAGTGTGTAAGTTAAAATAAACCAGTGTGTAATAATATAATTTACTGCACATGCAACATGCAGTAAAACATGTCTGGAGTCAAAAAGCACAGTGAGGTGAAAGAATTTAAACTTCAGTTCTTTATTTTTTCTTTGTTCATTTTCAAACATGAACACATGGCACACGTACAAAACCAGTTTAACCTATTTGGAGAAGATGAAAGTTAAGTGTGAAATAAAACTAACCACATGTTGCACATCAGGAAAACAAACATGCAGAGCTGTGCGTTGCACAGTTTAACAACCAGCCGTGTTGTACGAGAGTTCAGAGGTCTGGCAGGAGGTTGTGCAGTGGTGTCCATATGTCCTGGAATTCACATGGACGACAGTCGCATTGGATTCAACTGCTTCACCTTAATAATGGTCTTTTGTTTGTTTGTTTTTGCACAGAATAAGAAATAATAATTTGAGCCTGTGTGAAAAAGCTTGTTAGTTATATGACTGATCAAGTAAGATGAAGAACAACCTCCTGAGCTCCAGAGTGCACACCTTCCCAAAGTATCTGCACGTAGATCTGCATGTCCAAAACAAATTTATGTGTGTTACTACTATGATATTCAAGATTTAGTTTATTGGTAAGTGTCAAGTTTAATTGAATCATTTCTTTCATTTCTGCAGTAGACTGAATGATTCCTGCAGATTTTAGATTATTATATGTTTTTCAAAGACAAACCTCATTCTGATCTTCCAGCAGCATGACTTCGTAGTCTGAGAGTTCTTGAGCTAAATTGGCGTGTGTGCAGCTCAGACTTTCCATCCAGTGTAAACATTAGATTTCTGAAAAGGGATTTCCTCTTAAGCAGGATTGTTGTTTATTAATCACATTTAATTGCAAGATGGCCAGTTACGATTACAAGACCCATGGTAACTAATTAGCTTGAATTTTTGTAAACTCCTTTTGGCTCATTCAACCAGAAGAAAGAATGTTATTTGAACTTGAGTGTCAGCAGATAATCCCACTAAGGCAACTGGAAAGATAAGGTTCTGACCTTGTTCAGTTAAGTATTACCATTACATCAGCGTTAAATGGAAAGCCTTTTTTACATGTGATAGGATTCACTTTTGAAAACCCTTTATAGCCAAATGAGTCTGAATGGAAACCCCCTTTTCAAAAATGTCTCTGTGTGCTTTGTAATTCTGAACATGTAATAATGTTCGTTTTTTTTATTTGCTACTGAGTACTTAAAAAAAAAAAAAAAAAAAAAGTTTTGTTCATGATTTTAATCGCCGTTTTAGCCAAACAGAATATCATTGTGGCTACGGTTAAAGTTTTAACAGCAGTGTGTTTCCAGTCTCGTGCTGTCCACTAGGTGTCAGGGCAGTCAATGCTTTTCTCTCGTGTTTTGGTAGAAAAGACACGTCGAGCCGTTGCAGCCGTCTTCCCACTCCCCTCTCGTTTCTACCACATAATTTGAACATCTCCAAATGCAATAGCAGCATTTCATTTCAACAAGCCCTACCCATCCCTGCACCCACTGACCGTCCATCTCTTTGTATGAGACAAAACATGGAACTTTTTCATCCTGTTCGCTCATGTACCCACCTGTTTTCCCAGAGTAAAATACAGGGTTTGCGCGTGTAATGATTGGATTTCTCCTCTGTAATCTGCTTGAATTCTCATCGTCTCACCAGCAAGACCCATGTTATGCTACACACACTCACACACTTTAAAGATGCATACTGTAGAAGTTTATATTTTAAAGACTTAAGTATGGATACACGCTTGCATGAACACACACAGTCTAAAAACTTTATCAAGATGTATATGTCGTGCAAAGGCAGAAACGCAGACACCGTTTGCAGGTCCACAGACTCTTAAGTTATGGGAAACATCTTCAACCATTTTTCTGAGGCACTGCATATCTTTGTCGCTCTGTCATCCCACTGTTAATATGATTGCTCCTTTTTATTGTTTCTCATGCCATTTCAGCTTTGCACCTGGCTTTTGCCTTTGAACACTTGTTTTGCGTGTTACCACAATCGCTTGCAAGTGTGTGCATGTGTGTATCTGCCTAATTTTTACATCAGTGTCTGTTTGTGATTTTTTTTTTTTTTTTCCTTCTCTCGTATTTTTTTTTTTTTTCTTCAAAGCACGCTAGTGCAAACTGTGCCAGGCAAAAGATCAAAGCAGGACAGATGCGCATACCTGCGTCGTGAGTGCCGATCCTTCCCTCAGGGTCAAATGACAGCTGAGCGTTTCTGTCACCTGTTGGTTTATTCTGTTGTCTTCCCATCGCAGTCCTCATGAACCCCACACTTCCTTCCCTGCATGAAAATAATCCTTGGAAATCCTGACCCATTCTTTAATAATGGAACTACAAAGCCATAGAATGGCGGGCTGGGAGCAATTATTCTTTTTCACTACTAATTCAGTTTCAAAATAAATGTTGTTTTCTTCATGTGGTCAGACCTCATTATTGTACAGAGATTTAACCAAAATTAAGGGTGCTCCAATAGAGCAGACACTGATCATTATCTGCAAATATTTGCTCAAAATAATTCGATTGGTGGTTACTATAATGGATGATCATGTGAGTGGATCGGCTTTTTTTTTTTTTTTTTTTTGAAATAAAGTAGAGCAGAGAAGCATTTTCATCCAAAGGTTAGTAGAGGACAGGACAGAGCAATTACTCCAAACTTAAACTAAGTCCAGTAAATGTGTGTGTATATATATGTATATATATATGTGTGTGTGTGTGTGTACATATATTTATGTGCGGAGGCTTCGTGACCCTTTTCAGACAACACCAGTAAATAATGTAAAAAACTTTGTGCTCACCTGATATGTATAGAAGAAGCGTCAATAATGCCAGGATCACAATGCTGATTTCGTCTGTCACAGGCGAAAGATGGACAGTCATGGGGGAAAAAAATCAGCCACCGTAGCTCTGAAGCAGTGACGTAGGAGCAAAGATGAATGGTAGAACTGTCTTGCAACCAAAGACGGGCTACGACAGGTGTCAATCAGTGTCAGAAATTTGGAGGAATTGTCTCAGAGTGTTAACGGCCTGTCGTTGCCTCCAGAATTATCAGCAAACTGCTAATGACATGGTGACATGATGACACCATGTTTAGAGCTTCAAAAACATTAAGATTTATTTTGGTCGTAGCCACTGTTCAGTGTGTGTTCAATCACACAGTGTGACGTCTAAATTAATTAACTGCCACTTCTGAGAAACCCAGAGCATGGCCCCTGAGCACATGGCAAAGCCTAAAGCCTAATTTATACTTCTCCGTATCCATCGATATGCAGACACGCAGAGCCCTCTGCCTAGCTGCAAACCCTCCTTGCTATGCCACCTGTTGTCCTGGTGGTGAATTGCTTTGCAACACTCTACAAGCAACGGAGAAGTCTGAAAGGTTCACGTCTCCATTGATGTGACTGTGTGTCTACAAAGTGACAAAGTTGAAGAAGCACAAGGCCCCAACAGTGGCGAGAAAGAAACTCCCTCTTAGGAGGAAACCTTGAGTAGGACCCAGATCAGTTTACTGGGGGACCCTCCTGCTGATAGCCAGCAGGTTTAAGGAATAAATGAGGGAGACAGGCCAGTGAGGATGAAGGACAGAGAGAGAAGATAAAACGATATAACATAAAATATTTAAATACGTGGTGGTCGGAGGGTTGGACTTAAGGTCTGCTATGCCACTGGGCATCCTAAAGTGGCATCCAGTCGAAAGGTGCAAGCAAACACAAGGATGGTCAGAAGAGGGAAGGTTTGGGAGACGAGGGGGGTGCAACATCACCACGACTGCACCTGAAAAAGGAGAAGCGAGACTGCAGAAGATAGACAACGCTGATTCTATTAAATGATTCAGAGCCTGGGATAAGACAGACGGGATGCAGATGCTCAGTGGACAGTAGGACTCCCCCCCAGCAGCCTAGGCCCAGGGAGGAACTGGGGCAGTCAGGCCAGGAGTCATACAGTCACTCAGGCCCCTCCTACTCATACACTGCACACATATGCTCACACTTGAGCAAGTGGTGCACACAACCACGAATCCAAGCACACACATGTGGTTCAGTAATCATATCAATTTCAAATCAAATTTATGTTTAACCTCTATTACCACAAAACTATAAGCTACCAGTCCAGTGCTTTTCTCTCCCCCACTCATCAAAAGGTTCAATACAACAGGATTCCTGTATTAATGAGCTAAACAGCACAACTATTATTTTGTTGGTAAATTATTTAAATGCCAGAATACCACAGTTAGAAAATGAAAAAGTCAAGACACTGTCCCACCGTCCCAAACTTTTTCAGGCAGCAGCCCACCTGTGGAGTTCAGCAGGACCCACCGAATAGCTCATGCCATGAAATAAACTATGTAATATAACAATGTAAAGACTAATGTGAATATTGGTTTGTGATCATCCCTGTACACCATTTTAGTTCTTTAAATATACAATTTAGTGATCAAATGAAACAAGTCAAGGCCGGTCAACCTCATACAAATTTTTGTAAGATTTTAAACAATAAAACAAAAGAGTAATTTCCATATAAATGGTAATATTGAAAATAAGGTGCTTTGTATGTAAAATAAAATCAACTTGGATCACTACCTCGGAAGGTCAAGCAGGTGATGTATTTCAGCTATGTAAACGTACATTCCAAGAATAAAATAAATGCTGAGATCTGCATTTAATTTACCAAACCCAAATCACTCCCTTAGAAGGTCAGCAGACGGTCCATTAATTCACTGGTCTCTGCAACCTTGTCAATGGTGCCATCACTGTCAAGTTCCATGAGAATCTCTTTCTCAGTCGACATTAGCAAAAATGTCTCTTGGCGATCCTGGCTAATGGAGGTCCTCGTCTCTTCTTGACATATTTCAGGATAGAAAATGGCCTTTGACAGGCCACTTGTGTTACAGACAGGGTCAGTAAGGACTTGTATGCTAGACCAGTGACATGGCAGGCATCTGTCAACAGATTGTAATGAGACAGGTTGACATAGCAGCATACTATATGGGACAGTTTTTAGAAGAGGGACAGCTTCTGCTCTTTAGCCCCAAGCCTTCTTCAGGTTTCTCAGTCTCATCATCTTCCTGAGGGAGCTCAATCACCATCCTGACTATAGCTCTCCAAAGGTGGTATCTTCAGTGTCTCCCATTGGTTTGCAAGGCTAGCTAGTTCTGTCTGCAAGTCTCCCCCAGAATCATCACTACTTTCTGGTGGTGGAACTGAATATAAGAGGAAAGAGTAGAATCATTACATCAAGAGGAACTAATGAGTAGTACTGTTACTAAATATTTTATTTTGTTGTCATAGGCTACTGTAAATCTTATACATTCATTACTCATTCTTGAAGCAGTTACTTGTATTCCTGTTGCTCTGTACCTGCTGCCAGTTCCTCTTTGCAACTATGAGACCCTCCTCCCTCTGAAGCACCTACATTATATCCAGCTTAGCAACAAGCACATACTCCATATGGATTTGTGAACATAAACCTCAGACATCAAACACATTTAAAAAGCAAGGATGAAAGGTAATAATCACGTAATTTACAGCAAAACCAAATAAACGTGTGGATAAACTGATTGAATCAAAAGTTCCCTCATCAACATTTAACCTGGACAAATAAAATGTTCTTTACTTGCACAATTTTGCAGATATTTCTGTTTCGGACAGGGTTAGATATGGACAGACTGGTATAGCCAAGCAGCCCAAGTATTAAAATATCCACAGTTTAACACAACACACATTATTAACTAATTATTTTGTTTTATATAATGCAGGTTATACCAGGAAACCCCAAATATGACCTACTGTATATCAATCATTGGAATATCCATTTGTAGTTTTATGCTTGGGCTGATGTGAGGTTTAACAATATAGCAACAAACCACTGCAACATTTAAAATAGAATTAAGGTTTGAAAGAAGGTAGTACCAAGGTCATTATTACAGCTACATAAAAAGGCTCATGGAGAACCTCAACCAGTGATCATCATGCTATCTTCAGATAAAAGTTTGCAGATTGTAACACACGCTGTTTCCCCTGCATCTGTCATTTACTAAATGTTAACTCGGTTGATGTCATGGCTGAGTGAACACCGCTGCTGGTGGAGGCTTTGAAAATATCCAAAATTTTCCAGCATTTTCCCGTCTCCCCTTCAAGAGCTTTCTTTTTTTCAGTAACGTCTCTCTCATCCCCCTTTCCTCTTTTTTTTCCCCCTGAGTCCATCACCACTAGCACCACCACATTCCTCTGTCTTTCTGCCTCTGTGCGCTTTCGTGTTGATTAGTCTGAAAATAAAACTTGACTACTGGCAAAGTCAAAGGCTTTATCAGAAAGGAAGGTCTTGAGCCTAACCTTAAATGTAGAGAGAGAGTCTGTCTCTGGTACCGAAGTTGGGAGTTGATTCCATAATAGAGGAGTCTGAGAGCCCACCCTTCCTGCAGACGCAGCAAGTAAACCTGCATTCTGGGAGCGTTCTACTAGGATAGTAAGGAACTATGAGATTTTTCAGATATATTGGAGCTTTATCATTCAAACCCTTGTATGTAAAGAAGTAATATTTTGAATTTGATACTAAATTTAACAGGGAGCCAACATAATGAAGCTCTACCCTGTTCTGTCAGTACTGGCGCTGCAGCATTCTGGACCAAGGTTTTTAAGAAGGCTGTTTCTACAACAAGAAAATAATACATTAATCAAGCCTATGGGTAAGAAAGGTATGGATTCACTTCTCTGTATCCTCTTAAGATGTTTATAATTATCCTGATATTACACAAATGAAAGAAAGCTGACATTGTGACCTGTTTCACATGATAGTTAAAAGACAAGTCATCAAAAATGATACTGAGGTTCCTGACAGTAGAGCTAGACGCTAAGGTAATGTGATCTTAATTAACTGTAGAGCTTAATAGTGCCTCCCGGAGGTGCTTGGGACCAATTACAATAACATCAGTTTTATCTGAATTAAGAATCATAAAATTTTCAGTCCTCCAGGTCTTCACATCTTTAATGCATGTTCTGATAATGCTGTTTGATTAGCTTCATGCGGTCACAAGGATAAATACAGCTGAGTATCATCTGCATTGCAATGAAAATTTATGTTATGTTTCCTAAAGGAATGTATAAAGAGAAAAATGTAGATCCAAGAACAGAACCCTGCTGTACTTTACAGCTGACCCAAGTACAACTGGAACAGTCATAATTTACAAGGACAAAGTGAATTTGGTCTGTTAAATATGACTTGAACCATTTTAATGCTGTTTCTCTAAGTCCAACAACCTGCTTTAATCTATTAAGAATCTTGTGGTCAAGAGGACAAGAGCAGAGACACTGTCAGAAGCCATCAGAAGATCGTTGGTGACTTTGACAATTGCAGTTTCTGTGCTATGATGAGGTCTAAAACCTGATTGAAGGTCATCAGTTTCATTGTTTCTGCAAAGATAGTCATTTAGCTGATTTGAAACAATTTTCTCAAGCATTTTGGAATTAAAAGGAAGGTTGTAAATAGGGCTGTAGCTGGTTATGTCGTCAGAATCCAAAGACGTTGAGGTTTAATTACTGCAATCCTAAAACCTCCAGGTGCATATCCAGTTATAAACAGATGCATTGACAAGATCCAGGATTACAGAACCAATCATGGGAAAAATGTCTTTGTAAAACGTAGAATGAACGGGGTCCAGTAAACATGTAGATGGCTTTAAGTTTAGCTTTTCTTAATAAAGAAGTTCATAAAGTCATCAGCAGTTAAATGAGATAGAATGCTTGACTCTGGAGTGCTGAAAAGAAATTTGTGGTTATTCTGATTTTCTCTAATTAATGATGAATAACATGTTTTCCTAGCTTTTCAAAGAGCTCTTCTACACTCATATCTTACATAACTAAACTATCTTTCTAATAAGGATGGGATTCTTTTAAACTTTTAGCACGCAACTTTCTACATTTTCTGTTTAAGACTTTGCATTTCTGCATTATACCAGGATATAAACCTTCTGGGATTTACCCTCCTTTCCAGAGGAATAATAGAATCCAGAGTTAAACACAGGAACTCAAGACTATCAATGGATGAAGGATCAAGACTTTCAGAGCTGGCATGAGTAGGTGGCAAGTGTCCAAGCAGAGCAGGAATTTTCTCAAACATTATGACACCACTGTCAGAAAGGTCTCTGCTTTATTGCATATGACATCATTGTGACAAGTAAACTGGATCAAGATTAAAGAATGGTCAGATAAAACTGGGTTTTTGGGGGATTAAGGACTTGACTTCAGTTCCATAAGTTAGAACCAAGTCCGTTGTATAATTGCAGCAGTGAGTGGGTCCCTCCACATGTTGACTGAATCCTACTGAGTCAACTAGAGCAGTAAAACTAGAGCTGAGACTGTCACTCCCCACATTCGCATGAATGTTGAAATCACCAACTATGATGACCTCATCTACCTGGAGAACTAGATCTGAAATGAAGCCTGAGAAACCAGAAAGAAATTGTGATTAAAGACCAGGAGGATGGTACACAATAGCCGGGAGAACTGGTGCTTGGAGCCTGGCATATATAGACTTAATACCAGGTTTTCAAATGAGGTATATCTATGTTGAATAATGAACTAGAATTGTAAACTGCAGCTACTTGTCCTCCTCGGCCTGTGCTTCTAGGACTATGATAAGTATGAGTAGGTGGAGCCGATTCATTCAGACTAATATAATCATCTTGCTAGAGCCAAGTTTCTATATGACAGAGGAGGTCAAATTGGTGATCAGTGATCAAATCATTTGCCAAAAGAGCTTTTGAAGAAAGAAATCTAATATTTAACAATCCACATTTGATCACCATATTTCTGTCCTCAGCCATATTACTGATTTTAATTTTAATTTAATTGTAGGGAGTTGCATCTTTTCCATAATGAGATTTAGATTTTTTTTTTTTTGGTCTGTCTTCAGCTATGGATTTGCTTGTTTTGTTTGGATCTGGGTTTTATTTAGTGTTGTTTTGTTTTTCTTCTTCTTCATCTTCTGTCTGTCTGTTACTGTTTCCATCAACTTTACTTCCTGTTTTATTTTGACGGTCTGTTTCTGTATTTTGTGTTCTTCTGTTTTACTTCCTGCACAGCCTTCAGTCTGTATTGTCTTTGTTTGCTCCTTTCCTGATGGCATTGTATCCTTTCCACTTTATTGTTCTCACCTGGTTCTGTTTCTGGTGTTGGTTTTGGTTCTCTTTCCTGTTTTGTTCTGGTATCCATCTTGGTTTGTGCTTTTATCACCTTCGTCTTGATTATTAAAAAAAATTTTACACTCTTCAAATTAGAAGTTTATGATTTTCTATAAACGGCCTCACAGACCAGGTGAGATTAAGTGGTGGGCTGGATTTGACTCGCAGGCCTTGGGTTTGACAAGTGACCGACATGAGTGTATGACGTTATTCTCTGGTTGATGTTGACCATCTGGTGGTTTGTGGTTCCACCACAGTGACTTTCAGAGACACAAGGACATTTTCTGAGGCTGAATCAAACTGGTGGTTTTTGTTGCTCTGCTGCATTTACATGCGCTAATAAGACGCTGTTACAATATGAGTTACATAAAATTCATCTGAGAAATCAGCTGAGCTTAAAGAAAGCAAGTTAGCTTTGAACACTTCAGACATGAGTATTTCACCAATTAATTTAAAAACTTTGGAAAAGTTGGGAAATATGTAAATATGAACGGTAAAATATGAGAAGCAGCAGAATTAAAAGGCTGTTCAGCAGCAACTAGGGCACAGTTTGTGCTTCTGCAGCAGAGCTTTGGTCCATGTAGAGCAGCGATACATCAGTGCTGCCTGAAGAAAACAAAAGAAACTGTCTCAAACTGAGAAAAAAGCACTTAAAATGCACATATACACTCAAAGAAGTGATGCTTAAAGGCCTCTGCTGTTCTACTAAGCTGAGAGAGTAGTCAGCATCTTTCAAATTCAGTCTGAAAACTGAAAAACATGCCAGAGATGTCATATTTATTTCTAATGACTGCTTCAACCAGCAGCTTCTCCAAAACCAACATCCTTTTGGCTCTGAAAACTGAAACAGATCAGCAGCCAACTGAGCAGCAGCCAGGAAGTCAAATCTCTGGTTTTCAGGATTAGAGCAGCGACTGGAAAATGAAGGATGCTGAAAATAGAATGCTGTCTGACTGAGAGGACGCTGAGAAGAGGCCAGACACAAGATCAATACTGGTCATTTAGTTAAAGGAAATGTGACAAGTTTCACACAGCTGAAGATAGTATGTCTGACAATGCCAGAACCAGCAGACAGAGCTCTGGGTCATTGTTCTTCCGATGACGACTAGCTGGGCTGGATGGTCCCTGTGGGTTTGAGAGGGAATCCAGAGTACTGGTGGAAGTCTGCTGCCTGACACTGATCCAACACACTAAAACCTACTGAGATTCGGTCTGAAGTTCTGGTTGTGGTCACTTATTGGTGCTGGACAAGTGTCATGGATCAACGTCACTGCTTTATGTCATCCAAACATCCAAGCAGCATCACCACACGTTCACCATACACTTTTCTTTTCTTGCTTCACTGGTGATTTTAGTGTCTGACAGAATCGGTCTCAGATTACCAAAAGCAGTTAGATCAGCCTGCGCAGAGGACTGAAAGACACCATTCGCCCTCACTCTTATTGATGCAAAATTTAAATATGCTGCAATATAAAACTGTATATCAAAGTAAAACATCTGAACAAACATTAATGTGAACAAACATTCATGTGAACCAGCATTAATGCGAACAAATAGTTCAGAAACATTCATATATATGCTAATGAGACTCACATGAAGTAATAAAATCGGAGTTTCAGCAGCTTGAACATGAATAATGTAATGGGTAATGGGTAATGTCGTCTTGATTGGTGGCATGTCAGTCACATTATTGTTCTGTTCATCATTTTGAAGAGGAGAATATGTAAATGTTTCTTGTGGTCATACTAGTTAGAATGCTGATGAAGAAAGTCATATTCTTGGTACTTCGTTATTTTTATGTCTGTGTTGGACCAGACACAGATCACATCAGAACATTAAAGTGTATTTTCAACTGAAACCAGCTGTTTTCAGGACTTTAATTAGACTCAAACATGTCCACTTGATAGCGAGAAGAGAAGATTTTTTTCTAAAGTAATTGAAAATAGAATTTCAGTGCGCGCAGACCTTCAGTGGTGTTTGATTCCAGAAAGTACGTTGACTCCTTAAATATGCAGCTTAATGAACTACACTTCAGTCATTTCTGTGAGTTTGTCGGTTCAGTGGGTTTTCCTGACAGAAAAGAAGAAAAGAAGCTCCGTAAATGAGGTCTGATGGGGTTTAGATACAAACACAGACTAACACAAGTCCACGCTCAGATACAAACGCTCACTTTATACACACTGATTTCACTGATTACACAGACGTTACTAAACTTAAATATTATTATAGTAAAGGATGAACATTTACAATCCTGTTCTGAAAGCTGAAGTTTATCTGTAGGTACAAAGCACTTTACACTTGAGAAAATAAGATAAAGATGAAAAGAAGTAGGAGGTATTAGGAGAAGACATAAATAGTAAAGCTAAACATATGTCTATAATAGGCTTTAGAAATGTCAAACGGAAGGAAAAAGATGAAACGACTGCTGGAACCAGTTAAAAATAAATTGGTCCAGGTTTATTTTAACTGAGTTTTTTTCCAGATATATATTTAATTTTTTTTTTTCCTCAGGATGACACTGGTAGTTACAGCTGCTGCTTTTCTTGGTTCTGCAGTACATCTTTCATTTGTGTTTCTATTTTTTTATTTCTTTCTGGTTTAGCAAGCTGCCTTTGACAGAATGGTCAAAGACGATACTGTTAAGAGTTCAGTTTCATATAAGAATTTGAAATATTTACGGCTCAATATTTTTATGTCAAAATGTTGCACATTTATGTTTTCCAACAGAAATATACAATTTTAAGTGAAAATTTTGTGACATTGCCGTGCACTTTTATATGAAAATTAGCCCCCCTCCACAATTGTGCAAATTGAGAGAGGCCTGTAATTTTCATCATAGGTATACCTCAACTATGAGAGACAAAATAAGAAAATCACATTGTCTGATTTTTAAAGAATTTATTTGCAAATCATGGTAGTATTTTCAAAAACATACGAAAAAATCCTAGGTGTTCCGAACATCTCTGTTTCATTGAAATTCCTCCTTTAGAGATGTTCTCCAGAAATTCGTACCAATCTGAACACTTTATACAAATGACGTAAAATGTATCTCACTACCCCTCCCGTTCTGTCCAAACCCATCCCGGTCCCGACCTGGTATCGTGCCATGATTTCCCACCACTTTCGTCAGTTTGATTTTGATGTACTGGCATGTGGCTTTTTAAAAGTGTATTTTTATTTTATATAAAGCTATGGCACAATGATGACAACATAGCAAATAGAGTTTGAATGCTCTGCCCGAACCCAGTCTGATACCTGAACTCGGGCCGGGCCGGGTCAGGTTTGGACAGAACTTACACAAGCTCAGGTTGGTTTGGGTCGGGCTGGATGTTTTGGGCCCGATCTAAGCAATAAATTCTATGTGTTGGCCATGGTCGTAGAAAGCTGCTCTGTCTATTTTCCAAAGTCGGCAAAGTCTCTTTTGAGTGGCAGCAAAGGCAGCCAATCAGCGTCAAGCTCTTGCATTTTGTAATGAAGTTGCCAGTAAACCCTAAAAGGACGCTAAATAGGTGCAAAACTACACGTTTAAAATCCCCCACCTAACATAGCTTTTTGAGAGAGGTTTTTAGGAAAGTTCTGAGGCATTACAGATAAAACCAAAATTTTGTTGTCTATATATGACATCACAGAACAAGGATAAATACTATTCTCTCACCTTTAAAAATAAAGCAATAGGCCAGAAGAAGCCAAAAATGTTGCATGAAGTGCTAGTTAAGAGCGATTTTGTATGAATTGTTATTTTCGTTTAATTTACTACAGCAGTATTTTATGAACACTGTCTGTCTTTAACATTTATGAAATAAATAGTTAAACAGTATAGTTTTCTGTGTGGTTTCTTACAGAAGTGTAGTAAGTAGCCTACATAATAAACATTAATTTAGTCAACATTAGGCTTTTATTTGGAACGGAAATGCATCATGACTGATTATGTACCCTAAGGCATCTATCAATGTCTCTCCTATATATTCTCTAAAAACAAAAATTGCTATTCAAATATTGTGACTACTAAATAATATTACATTGTTGAGCCAAGACAATATATTGAAAGGTTACAGAGGACATGCCATTAAAATGTATTTTAAATGCACATATACAACACATGCTTCTCAAAGAATGCTTGCTGGAATGATAGTGAAAACTTCACTTGTCATTATTTTGCATTAAAATCTAACTTTTGGTTCTGTGATGATAATGACATTTTGCTGTGACAACTTTGAAAAAAAAGCATGATAATGTCAAAATTATCTTGAGGACAGTCAAAGCGTGAAGGTTTGGGGTACCCTGGTAGCAATGATCACAGGAAGGCAGCAGCTACGACTCTATTGATTTTCACTTTTCAGTGCAAAAACACTCAAACACAGAGCAGACCACTCACCTGCCAGTCCACTGTCCTGTAGAGCCAGAGTGCTGCTGTTTAAATAGAAGGAACCTGATTGGCACATGCAGCACAGGTGTGCTAATCAGTCCCTCTCAGGTGCTGTTTCCTGAGCTGCAGTTTCACCTCTCCTCTGCAGCCGAGCCAAACCACACCCCACCACCACACAAAGCTATGCTAAGATCATTGTTCCAGACCCCTTAATTAACATCTAGGAATCTAAAAAACTGAGTTTACACCGTATTTATATTTTTTTAAATTCTAACATCAAAAGTTCCCCAAGTTGAAGAATCACCCATAGGCCTATATATGTATATCTCTGCATTTGACCCATCTGGGCTACTGGACCAAGGGTGGTGGGCTGCTGCGGTGTGGCGCCTGGGGAGCAGGTGGGGATTTCGGGTGTCTTACTCAGGGACACCTCATCCATGGATGTAGATGTGGGGAGGCACTTGTTCAGGCACTCCCCCCGCCCACATCATTGGTGCTGGCTGGGGATTGAGCCGGTGACCCTCCGGTTGCCAGCCCATCTCTAGCCGGTTCAGAAAGTAAAGACAAAGCATCACAGTAACCTCAACAGTAACCACGGTGATGATGTGGCCCTTTAATTGTAACCATGGTGATGATGTGGCCCAGGATGAAATTGTTTGACAGGTCTGGTCAAAATAGCAAGAAAGAGGACAAAAATACCAGACTGGAGACTAGAATATTTAAATCCACGAGCTTTTTCCTCTGTTACAGCATTTGAAAAGTTGTTGCATTGCAAATTTTGGGTTGAGCTGCTGAATGAATGTCTGGATGGTTCTTTGCTCCAGATGTGATGGATGCACTGCTGCACTTACGTCTGTGACAGTCTGCCAAACATTTCTGCTCTTTTATTATCAATCATCAGTTGTGTAAAAAACTTTACTCTGCAAAGTACCTTCAAAAACAAAAAATAAGCATTCAATTTAAGCAGAAGGTAAAAAGCACAGCTGTGTTTGAAAGATAATAATAAAACAGCTTGAACAAAGACCAGAAGAGCTGCCAGGAAAGAGGCTTTTAGATGTTTTTATCTGCATGACTGACATTAATGGTCAGATCACCCAGAAAGAAAATAAATGTGATGCATTTTGTGTCTCTCAGACAGTAAAAGTCGAGCTGCAGATAACTGCAGTGAAGTCAGGTTAATTATGTGCAGAGAAAACAGCTTTAAAACAAAGAAAAGGGCACTGATTGAGGTTTTTCCATGAAAAAAAGATGACAGTGTCTTTCTGCAGCAACACATCCAAACACTCTTAGGGCAGTTTCAATGAAGATTTAATGTTAGATTCTTGATTAAAAACTAACATAGAAACGGTGTTTCAGGATGAATAACAGGCATAAAGTAATAAAGACTTAGCCCTCACAAGGCCTTAAGGCCTAACCCTAACACCTATGTCTCTGCATGTGCATCAACCCTGGGTCATTTTGACCCAAGCCCTCGAGGCTTTATGAGGGTTAAACTGCCAGAATTAAAAGACAAAATGTTCTACATTTGTTCTATATATTAAAATATAACTAGTGCATTTTCCTTTAACGGGTTTCTAAATGTCTTTAAACATGCCCGGTAGTCTCGTCCAGGTCAGACATGCCTGAAGCACCTCCCCATGGAAACGTCCAGGAGACATCCTAACCAGATGAACCTCCTCAACTGGCTAGTCTCCAAGTCGAGGAGCAGCAACTCTACTCCCGAGTCTCTCCTGAACTTCTCCTGTCTCTGAGTCAGAGTCCAGAATCCTAGAGAGGAAACTATATAGATGAAGGTAGGACCAAAGATCTACCACAGTTCATGACCTGAACCTCTCTTTTATAATCTCTTATAATTTCATTGCAGTGAATTCTGACATTATCATATATAAAAATGCCCAGAGCTTCAGGGAAGACAGATTCAAATGTTGAAAGGAGCTGGATGTTGTATCAGTCATTGTTTAGCAACATGTTTTCTGTTTTTATTGGGAAATAATATTGGGCAATAGTTTTCTGCATTTATTCATCTATATCATGTGATCTAATCTAATCTAAGTCACAGTAACAGTCAGACACAATCTGCTGAAGCTGTTAACATACAAATATTTCTGAGTCCTTTTCTCCTTGTTGAACAACACGTTAAACTTTCAGAGCTGGAGAGAAACCTGAGAGGCTTTTTTCAGGACTGAAAAAGCTGAGTCTCCAATCTAAAATCAGATCAGTTTTACTCTGATTGTGACTGCACCACATCAGGAAACATTAAAAGTTGAACTGTCACTATTCTAATGATCACTGATCAAACAGAGGAATGATGGGTCAATCCCTCCATCATGTTTCTGTAGATTCATTCATTTATTCATTTGAAAGGGAAAAGACACAATTCAATGATAAATTACATTTCTTGAACTAGAACATTTGTTTTTAAAAGATGTTTGGGAAACAGGTCAATATAACTGATCAACAATGTCAGGATGTGATCTTTTAGACTCAGAGAAAACAGATCAATTTTAATTACCCAGAATTCTCTACGACAGAAGGAGAGTGATGAGCTGACCAACGTCCAGAAGATCTGATAGAAACTAAAATTCAACTTCCACAGAAAAACCAGAAGAAGAAGAAAAGAAATCCTGCTCTTACAAAGAAAATCGATGACGACTTTGTCAAAAGTTGAGGAAATAAAGTAACACTGTCAGAACAGACTCTGCAACATTTTTATTCATTTTATCAGCAGAGAGTTCCTGAATAAAAATCTATAAATCTGCCCTGCTGCAGAAGTGTTTCCCCCTGGAGGAACCACAGGGAACCATACTCTCACCATTCCTCTTCTCTTTGTACACCTCAGATGTCCAGTAGCAGTCAGAGTCGTGTCATCTGACGACACACTCAGATGATTCTGCAGTTGTGGGGTGTATCACGTTAAGGGACTAAGGACAGAGAACTGGTGGACCGCTTTAGTGTGGAGACAGTCATCCCATCTTAAATGTGAACATAACAAAGGAGATGTTTATGGATTTTAGGAGAACCAGGTTTATTTCCATGATGGAGAAGAAGTGGAAGTGGTGGAGGAGTATAAATACCTCAATGTTCACCTGGAAAACAGACTGGACTGGAGACGCAGCACTGCTGCTGTTTAGAAGAAGAGACAGACTTTACTTCTTCAGGAAGCTTAGGTTCTTCAGTGTTTCAGCCAGATGTTCAGATCTTCTAGAAGTCTATTGTGCAGAGTTCAGTCTCATCTGTTGGGGGAGCAGCATCAGAGCCAGAGACAGAAAGAAACTGAACAAACTGAAAAAGAAGGCTGGCTCTGTTCTGGTTCTGTGGATTGCTCTGGTTCTGGGGACTGATTTGCAGCATCGGGAGCTGATTGTTTCAGAAAATAAAGAACAACACGAACAACCCTGAGCATCCTCTACACAACACAGTGAATCAGAAGAAGAGTGTCTTCAGTCAGAGGCTTCTTCAGATCTGCTATAACACAGACAACTACAATGCACACCGTTATAACACAGACTGCTGCAATGTAGACCGTTATAACAAAGACTGCTGCAATGTAGACCACTACAACACAAACCGCTACAACACAGACCTTGTTCATGATGAAAATGAAAATTCTTCCTGCAGCTTTTTGCACATTTTTCCCCCCATTTTTTGTTCAGTTTTCATAAAGACAGTCCTACATCTTTCCTCTTTTCTGTGCTGCAGTAAATTCAGTGAAAATGACTTTTGTTCAGCATTTTTCATCCTGTTATATTATGTATCCTGTGTTACATCAGTCAGCTGTATTTTCAGCTTCAGCAGGTTTGGCGGCGTCACTGTCAGCAGCCCATTGGAGGCTCTTTTACACTAAAACTTTGGTTGGAATTAAAAGTGTGCATTTTTCCTTGAAATTCTAAGGACAAGGAAACCAAACCTTGGTTTTGAAGTCATAAAACTTTTTAAAGAAAATATTCCAGGTCTAGAGGTTAGCAGATGGTGGATCTTTCTGGGGGAGTTCACCTTACTATCTTTCTTATAATAAATATGAAATAGAGGCCTGATGTTCACTTTTGTAACAGTGGGTATTTTAATTATCCTAGGATGTTTATCATGCTGGATTATACTATGGAAAATCAGAATCAAATGTCAGTCGTGTAGAAAATGCAGGCTGGACTGAAAAAAAGGAGCAGTGAAGATCCACTGCTCAACAGATGCTTTAGCATCAGCATCCTGGCAGAAGAACATGAACATTCAGTCAGCAGAGGGAGTGAGAGGTTGAACATCCCAGCAGATACGACTGGACTCCAGCTCCAGCATGTTCAGTCCTTCCAGCTCTCTGATAAATACATTCCAGAGGAATGTCTCGTTCTGGTATCTTCAGCAGGCTGGACCTTCTCTGCCATAAATAACACTGACTTCAAGCCTGAGAGCAGGACCTCCTGCTTGCTGCCAGAAAGGCTGGGGTTCTGATTTTACACTCAAAATAAAGAGTATAATTGTTCTTTTTCAGGACTGGTGGCCATCAAACAGAAGGAAAACATAATTCATTCATTCATATTTTAAATGATTCCAGGCGTCTGTGTGGCGTCGGTTTCATCAGGTCAGCTGTTTGTCGCTGTTGCTCCTCACATCATCGCAGTGCGTCTCCGCGTGCGCGCGGCGCCTCTGCAGCAGCGATCTGCAGACCTCCTTCCAGGCATCTGGACGACAGCTCCGCAGCCCAACAGGTGGACCAGGCGGAGCGGGAGAACATCAGAACCGGGGCTTACAGGGATCCTGCAGAATCTGGTCGGAGTCCTGCTGGTGTCTCTCCGCGTCGACGCAGTTGTTTTTCCGCCGTTTGAACGGATGGAAGTCGTGATTAAAACGAAGAGAATCAGGAGGCACCAGAGGAGGACGAGCAAGTCTCCAGAAACTGAAGAGGGGAATGCAGACTGAGAGAAAAACACAAACTGGAACCAACAAACACGCTGCTGCGCATGTGGAAGTGGATAGATTTTACAGTCCAGAAGTTGAGCTGAAGGATTTTTAAATGCTATTTACCAAAACAAGAAGTTCGGATGCTCACCTCCACAAAGGTTTGTTCCTCCAGTTTTCTAAAATTCAATATTTTTCTGCAGAAAGCTCAGATTTACTTAATAAAACATCTCTACTCACACAAACATGTAAATAAAAATGTCAGAATTCCAGCTGACCAGTCAGCTCACAGAGAGCTATTTCTATTTATTTTAGATTCCATACAGACCCAGTCTAAAGTTCAGCAGATTCTCCTTTTAATTATTTCATTTTATTTTATTTTATTTTCCATATATACCCTGTCTAAAGTTCAGAAGAGGCTATGAATTTAATTTAATTTAATTTAATTTAATTTAATTTAATTTAATTTAATTTAATTTAATTTAAGTTTTATTTTATTTTATTTTATTTTATTTTATTTTATTTTATTTTATTTTATTTTATTTTGTTTCATGTCTGAATCTCAGCTGAGGCTCCTTTGAGTTATTTTATTTTGTTTAATTTTATTTCCATATTAACCCTGACTAAAGCTGAATGCAGGATCTCTACAAAGAGAAGCTTTTATCTCTTTATGTTGACTTACTACGCCAGTAGATGCTTCAAACTTTCCTGTTCTATCTGACAGAAACAGTCAGAAATACTCACAGAAACAGTCATAAATGGTCACAAAACAGTCAGAAACAGTCAAAAACAATCACAAACAGAGAAACAGAAACAGATACAGTCACAGTAACAGTCAGAAAAACATCCAAACAGCTTGAGATAGAGAAACATTCACAGAAACCGTCAGAAAAAGTCACAGAAACAGTCAGAAACAGACAAAGAAACAGTCAGAAACAGAGAAACAAAGAGTCAGAAACAGTCACTGAAAAAGTCAGGAATAGCAACAAAACAGTGAAACAGTCAGAAACAGTCAGCAATAGAAACAGTCTGACATACAAAAATAACCAGAAACAGTCACAGAAATCATCAGAACAGTTACGAAAACAGTCAGAAATAGAGAAAAAGAAATAGAGATACAGTCACAGGATCAGTTACAAACAGTCAGAAACACTCAAAAACATGTCAGAAACCCTCATGGAAACAGTCAGAAATGGTCAGTCACAGAAATAGTCAGAGACGGTCACAGAAACAGACAGAGACAGTCAGACAAACAGAAACAGTCACTAACAGTTACAGAAACAGACAGAGAAACGGAAACATTCACAGAAACATTCACAGAAACAGTCAGAGAAACAGATATAGTCATAGAAACAGTAAAAATAGTAGCAGTAGTAGCACTTGTAGTAGTAGCAGTAGCAGCAGTAGTTGTAACAGCAATAGTAGTAGCAGTAGTTGTAACAGTAGTAGTAGTAGCAGCAGTAGTTGTAACAGTAGAAATAGTAGCAGTAGCATTTCTTGTAAAATGTATCAAAAGTCAGAGTGTGTGCTCGTAGTGGTGTCACGTGAGCTGGCAGATTTGTGAGAGAAACTGGATGCACATGTAAATGATGAATAATTACCTGTCCACTTTAATTTTATTCTGTAAATATAAATGTTAATGTTTTTTTTGTGTGTGACTTCACATTCAGATCTAGTTTAAGAGAATTTCTTCTCTCACATTTTCTGTCTTCACACAAGTTCAAATTTTTCTCATACAAGTGCACTGTGATGTACAACTTCTCACATTCAGTTCTACAAGCTAGTGCATTTTGACACATAGCTTTCATATCTGTCACTTTTATGCAAATAAGCTGTTCCTGGCCACGCCCCACCGATTCCTATTGATTGTTAAATGTTGGGCGTGGCCTGAGGTGAAAGCTCATTTACAACGCAAGACGGAACCCAGCCCAAGCCCCAGTAAAATGATACAAATTGAGCTCGAACCCGACCGAACCCATCAGGTCCCGTTGAGCTCGAGCAAAGATCTTCAGCTCTGGTGTGGAGTTCCACAGAAAATGTACATTTACTTTGGTTATAAAGTGAGGCTACAGCTAACAGCTAACATTAGCTTAGAATATGGGCTTTTACTTGCTAGCTGCCTCCATTGTGGATAACATGACAACGCTTAATTCAAATATAGACGAAATTTCAACCTTTCAGAAATTATCGCGCTATAAAATGACTCGATAGGCTGTGCATTGCATTTGTGATTTGGAATGGAGAAAACCACTGCAAGCAGATGTTGCTAGTGTTAGCTTGTATTAAATGGCAAAACGTGAGCAAGCTAAGCTCATGCTTAAATGCAACTGAAACACAAAACTCATTCAAAACTCATTACTTGAAAGTACTTACATCGCCCCCATCTGCTGACTTGCCAGGGACAGCAGTCCAGATCCCTCCGTCAGACAAAGTCTGCTGTGTACTGTCCAAGCTTCTCAAAGCAGTCTGCCTTGAAAATACAGTGAAAATATGAAACAGTTGTGGAAGCTGTTTGCACACACAACAAGATTGTTGCTGGAACATGGCCGTCGAAAATGAAATGGAGCCATGCAGTTATTCTGTCTCTTTGGATGGGAGAAAGTGTAAAGACTTGTGTTGTTCTTTGCAGCCAACAACAAAACACTTTCCTTTGCATGTAGCCATAGCGTTGGTGTCAGTGCTCCTAAAAACAGCAAACCAAAAACGACTAATCTAGGTGGGGGTTGATCAGTGAGGGTTGGTGCCATGTCCCTAAACTGACGTCACAATAGGGATGGACCATGTCTGGCCCATATAACATATGCTGTAACCCATGTCAAAGGTGGCCCAACAAATAGACACATCTGGGCCTAACCAGGGCTACTTCCTGTTCTGTAAAAGTTATGTGATACTGATGTTCCATCTGTTTAACTTTATGTTGATGCATAAACCCAAAGATGATGCCCAAACATGACATCTTGGTTTATGTTTACCTGTGCCACCTGTTGATGCTGTAGCTGAGCTTCAAGTGGCTAATGTACTCTAGATTAGGCCAGATTACGCCCCAATGCGTCTGTTGTGTTGGTTCATGCATTCATCAACTCTAAATGAGTTGATGAATGTGCAGCAAAGACAAACTTCGCATATGGAGAACCTACAACTCTTTTGGGGCTCCGTTTGGATAATTCCACCAATCAGCATGCCAATTGGTGTCATGTGATCATGTGACGAATGTAATGCAGCAGATTAGAAGAGATCAAATCGGTTCCTCCTTTTTCTCAGCTCACAGCTCCACTGACAGAAAACAAAAAGTCAATTCAACCTTGATGAATCCTCGCAGAGAAGAAAATGATCACGCGAGTGTGTGCGCAAGTGTGTGTGCGTGTGCATGTGTGTGACCTGTCACTGCAGCTGTTTGAACAGCATCTTGGTGGAGAACGGTTATGCGAGCTGTGCAGCCGCTCGATATTTCTTCAGCACAAACGCAGAAACAGAAAGCGCTTTGAAAGGCTGAAGCGGCCGCCCTGCCACAGAAATCTGCATCCAGCAGGATCGACCGCTCCGCTGGCTAATCAATGAGGGTAGGGGTTGGGATGTAATGATTAACTCTGTGGAGGGGTTCCTTAGGCAGCCGGCAGGAGGACCCAGGACCTGCACGGGAAGACCCGTCACTGTTTCGCACATTTGCAACAAAAGCTGTTATTTTTACTTTACTCGTTATTTTAACTCGTGTGCTGCAGTGGTGTACTCTCCCAGCGTGTTTGCTGTATTCATGCTACACTAACAGTGTTCAGACGTCCTGGAATTAACTGGTTTTCAGCATCAGTTTACCTGAAACTGTACTCTGATTTTCATCTAAGTCACAATAGCAAACAAATACAGTGTGTTTAAACTGATAATGTAAAACTGTCTGTTTCTGAACCATTGAAGAAAATCAGGAAAATACTGGTTAGATGACTTAAAAAACACCCAATATCTGTTTTAGAAGCTTCAGGAGGAGTTTCAGACCATTTCTCTTTCCAGAACTTGAGCTTATTCCAGACTGTCTCTAGTGGTTTAAGGTCCAAACCCTGACTGGACGGCTCCTGAACTCATTCTGTGGAGGATTTACTTCCATGTTTAGAGTCCTGGTCCTGCTGCATCACCTACCTTCTTCTGAGCTTCAGCTGATTATTGTGTAGGACATTTAGTTCCCCCTCCACGATTTCCCTAAAATAAACCCAAATCATGATGCTTCCTCTACCATGCCTCACTGTTGGTGTAGGAAAGCTATAGCTTTGATGCTCCACAGTTAGAGCATCTAGCCTGACAGATCAGAGATGTAGGTTTTTGATGTAGCCATCCAGGAGGACCAAATGTTGTCCAATCACAGCAGAGAACAAGGATACGTATTCAAAGCAACTGAAACTAGTCAACAGTGTTATGGAGAGGGTCCCCTCTCTACAAGGATGGACTGATCTGATTGGCTCACCAAAGCTTTTGGGCATAATTATTGAACAGATGGTATCTAGATGGACCTGCTGAGAAATTTCAAATTAACTAGTGGTACCTGTAGAGTTCTAGGCTATAGAGCTTCCTCAGATGTTTCATATTTTCACAGTAGTGCTGCAAATTGCCACAATGCTCTTTGGCAAACTTCAGCTGCACCCATATCCTGTAGAAGAAAACCTGGACAAACCCATAGTGACATCATCCACAGGTTTTCTACACCGTGATTCTGAAGCCTCCTTTTTCTCATTCTGCACAGCATCATGTTGTGACATGGAGATGGAGCAGATGGAGATGGAGGTGTCCACTACTGGAGAAACATCCAAAACAAGTGCTGCCAGAGATGAAGCCAGGACTAACAGAAGTCTCGACCTCTAACAGTCTGTCCTCCACATCAGCTGGATTATGACGTGGTCCAGACCAGGATGGCGGATGTTTTCAAATTTAGCCGCCAGTACATCAGAGTCGATTCCCATCGAGTGAGAACTGGTTCATTCAGATCCTTTTTCATAGAACAACTAGCAGTCAGCTGGTCTACTCTTCCTGGATACTTCAACAGCAGTTTGGTTAAAAAGCTCCTGAAGAAATCCTTGAAGCACCTGTGTGGACGGTCTCTGGATCACCCTCCAGCCTCGTCATGTCCTTGGTGTCTCAGTGTCCTCCCAGTCCTGGAACCAGTCCAGACAGATGGTGGGGCTGTCCAAGGATGGGTGTCTGACCTAAAACCCTGGTTAAGTCAATATGCAGTGATTCATAGTCGCCAAAAATGTGAAGGTTTGAAGTCTCACATGGTTTTTATTTCATTTATTTCAGGTTCCAGTAATGATCTTAATGAAACTCTATTAAGTATAGAAAAAAAGTTAAGTTTTAGAGCGAGTTCTGTGTGTTAATAGGTGAAATAATCCAGGATATTTCATCTGGCCTCCTCTGTTAACAGGATTGTGCTTCATTTTTCTTCTTTTTTTTTCAAACTGCAGGATTTTTGAGACCTCTGAGGAGGGAGGAGAATTTGTTTGGTGAGTTTTACTTTTATATGTTTCAGCAAAACTCCAGAAAAGCAGTTCCTTGTAAGAAATATAAACATGTATTCTTTTCAGGACTAAAAGGCTGGTAAAGATGAATCCTTCTTGTCGTGGAGCTCCAACAGTTCTCTGCAAAGTCCCACAAACGTCAAAGTTTCCTGCAGCTTTCTAACAAAACTGATTTTAGACGGCTCGGTTTAACTTTCTGTTTTCATTGTAGATGAATGTTCAGACAGGAAGCAGAGCAAACATTTTACCTCCAGCTGACAGATACGTTCTGACCTCGTCTTCCTGCATAATGATTAACAGCTATTGGACAGAAATGCTCCATGTCAGAGCAAAATCAAATAACTCATTCACAGTCTGGAGGGAATTAAAACATAATTTCATCTCAGGGAACTTGTTAAGAAGAAACCAGTATGAGACCATACATGTGTTTGATGATGGCATTCATCGGTATGATGTCGGGCTGCTGTCAACCCAGCGGCATTAATGCGTCGCCGCCATCCTCGTGTTGACAAAAGCTAAATGATGACGGTCGGCAGACACAGCAGGCGGCCATGCTGGAGGAAAAAGCACTGTTGACCCTGCTTAGATTGGATTTACCGCAAGGCTGGATCCAACCACTGCTGGACATGATGGATTATGGGAACGGCCACCTCGATGGCCTCTTTGTCATCTTTAAATGGCAATACATTTCAACTGGAAGCAGCAGATTTAGCAGCGTGGAGCTGAGGAGGCAAATGATGTGTTTGAGGTGTAAATAAAAACTTGTCACAGGTTCCCATAACACTGACGAGCTTCAGGTGTGCCAGCCAATCACAGCGTGGCCCGTTAGTGCTATTGATTCCTTTTCATTGCGGCCATTAATGTGCAGCCATTAAAAGCTATTATTGTATGAGGCTGGAGCATGGCCAGAACACACACAGACACACACTCTGCTGGATGAACTGATCAAAGATTAATTGATTATAAAACACTTGCTGCTGAAAGCCTCATTAGTCCACTTATTCAGGGAACAAGACATAATTATGAGGATCCAAACACACATTGATCACAGATGATCAAACATGCAAGTGTATCTCATCCAATCATTCAAACACAGAAGTCAGAGCCTTCAAGAGGAAGCAAAACTGCATCCATCTATTATTTATCCAGACTGATCCAGAACAGAGACCAGCTACCTCCCCAAAGCCCTGACCAGGGGTCCAACCACCACAGCTCTCTCCTTGATGCTCTGACTGCAGACTGATTCTGGTCTGACTCTGAGAGTTCAGTTCAATTCAGTTTTATTTATATAACGTCTATTTGAAACAAAGTTGTCTCAAGGTCCTTCTGAAAAACCCAGAACACGATCCCTGAGCACATGGCAAAGTCTAACAGTGGCAAGAGAAACCTTGAGCAGCACCTGGATCAGTTCTAGGGTGGACCCTCCTGCTGATAGCCAGCTGGGTAAAGGAAGACATGAGGAGGGAGACAGGACAGAGAGGATGAAGGATGGAGAGAGGAGAGGGTCAAAAATATATAACATATGGTACAAAAATATGCAAATATCTGGAATAAAAATATATAAATGTGTGGTGGTTGGAGGGTCGGACTGCAGGTCGTCCACACCAGCAGTCATCCCACAGTGGTATCCAGTCAACAGGTGCAGGGAAACACCAGGATGGTCAGAAGATGGAAGGTTTGGGAGGTGAAGGAGAGCACACCATCCCCACGACATCACCTGGAAAAGGAGAAGAGAGTGAGACTGTGGAAGAGAGACAACGTTGATTCCATTAAAAGATTCAGGACAATCTGAGACTGAGATCAGACAGACAGGGTGAAGATGCTCAGTGGACAACAGGACTCCACCCAGCAGCCTGGGACAATAGCAGCATAACTAGGAGGTGGTCTAAGAGACTACAGAGTTAAAGGCTTTATTGAAAAGGAAGGTCTTAACTCTAGCCTTAAATGTAGAAAGGGAGTCTGCCTCCTGGACCGAGGTTGGGAGTTGATTCCACAATAGAGGAGCCTGATAGCTGA
>JBAMYA010044786.1:0-12195 GCA_037176975.1 Arrhamphus sclerolepis
TATATATGTGTGTATGTGTGTATGTGTATATATGTATATATATATATATACATACATATGTGTATGTATGTATATATATACGACATCAGCTGAAAAAGTAGACGAGAGACTACAGAAGAAAGACAACGCTGATTCTCTTCAAAGATTCAGGACATCGGTTGACTTTTGTAAAAACATCAAACAAAAAGCTGAACTCGGTCCAGGGCTCAACGAAAATCACACCTCATCACCAAACGGCACAAACCATCTCCCCGTTCCTGATTGGATGGAGCTAAGTTTGTGATACTTTTGTTTTCTGTTGGTTTCCAGTTTCAGGTGTGACTGAGCACCAACAGATCCAGTTGAAACAATGAGGTGAGCAGCGAGTTCACTGCGGTTACCTGCTCTCTTAACCTAACAGGAAGTCATCTGGCCTAGATGCTGCATGGAACCGCATACCCTGCCTTTAATACAGACGGATACAGACCTCTAAAGCCCTGATTTCTGGAAAACCAGGCTGGTTTTCTCATGAAAGCAGGTTCATTTCATTGTCATCTCAGCATAGCTCAGCATATCGTCTCATGATGAAGATTTAAGGCCTTCGGTGTGACGGACGTCCACAGCGTGTCCACACGGACAACTGCAGCAACTGATTCAAGCTGAAGATGTCAGGCGGCAAACAGCGGCGTCCTGATGTCTTTAGCAGATACATCTGCCATTAGACTTTATTTGAGCAGCTGCTGCATGAAACAAAGAAAATGGGAGCTGGTCATCCTCACATCTTTGCTACTGTAAGAAGATACTGTATGATCTAATACCATCACACCACGAAAGCCGCGGCTTAATGCTCAGTTATAGATTCTCCACGGCAGTTGTGGCAGCCACCTTGAAAGGCAAAACCAGATGTTATCAGCTAATCTGATAAATTACATACTCACATACGTTTGAAAATGACTTTTCTTTGAAGTAAAAAGGCAGGTTTTATTGCGATAATAAGCCTGACATGTGAGGTTTCTTGTCTAAAAATAATAATTCAATCAAATTTGCTGACATGCTCTCTTTGCTTTTGTGTATTAACTGCAGTATTTAGTAATCAGCCGCATCTATCTGCTGCGCTGCTGTACAGCGTGTCCGTCTGCCGCTGCAGCTCCACTTTCACTTCAGGAATCTTACTGGAATTTTAGCTACTTTCTTCACTTTCTCTGCACAGACTTAGTAAGAAAGCAGCTTCTTAAAAGCAGCCTGCGTGCTTGTGTTTTGCTTTTTTTTCTGTAAAAACACTTAATGAGCTGTTTTACTGGAAAGAAAGATCTTTTATTGGGCTTGATACAGTTGTGCAACAGCTGAGAAAAGCACATGCTTGTGAAGCGCTTCCTTCACTGTCGTAGTTGCTGCTGCTGGTTGGAGTCTGGGTTCCTACCGAGCATGAAACCCAAACCCACATTTAACAGCAGAACACGAGAAAACAAAGCCAACAAAAACACGAGGGTGAGCACATCCTTTGTCTCCACCACAAAACCCGCCCGGATGGTAATACGACAGACTCTTCCGATAAGGACAAACCAAAAAGAAAAAAAAAAAACATGATTTGTTTTTCCTCTGGACTCATCCGTATTCTCACATTCCCACAACCGGATCAGGAAGCAGCTCTGAGCTTCAGGAACAGGTGGATCCAGAGCAGCGTCAGCTGGAGGCTCTGCTGCAGAGACCTCTGGATGACTGTGGAGCACATGTGGCCACGACTCCAGCCGAGCTCACAGAAGCACCTGAATGAACAGCAGCGTCACGCGTTCACGCTAAAACCTCCTGTCCGTCGGGGTGGGTGCTGAGAGGGACGAGCCCACGGTCCTCACTGGTCTTCATGAGAACAGTAATTAGTACAGCTTGGAAGTTTAGAAAAGCCACTCAGGACCTGAAAACAGCGTTGTTCTGATGAGCAACGTTAAAAAACTCACCACCCTTTACGTTTAGGTGCTAGAAACACTTTATTAGATCAGAAAAAGACACCAATAGCTGCTCTTTACTCTGCTGGGAGGTTTTTTTCTATTAACATTTGGATCACTGAACTTTTTCAAGACATTTGTGGTTCCCAGCTTGCTCACTTTTATGTTTGACATTTTTGTTGACTAAATGTCTACAAAATTCAATCCAGACGTTTATGGTCAGGTGATCACATGACTTCATGCTGACTCATCATCGTTCATCATCCGCTCCTAACAGCTGCTGTCCTGACGTCGCACATCACGAAAGCTCTGTGAAGATCATGTTCCTCCATTTCTGCAATAGATTTAACTCCATCCAGCTGCTGTCCTACATTAGAAAACTCCAGAAGACTCAGGTGGACGTCTTCACAGTCACCTGGATCACTGAAGACCAGACCAGTTTCTGAGGCTGGATGGTTGAACCTGCCTTCCTGACCACAAACATAAACTGAAATTCTGAACAGCTGATGTTCTAAGGTCCAACGTTTAAAACAACTTCATCTGTGGAGACTTGTACGGACATCAAGAATAGCCAAAACTGAAAGGACGAGTCGCAGAAACGCACGTTTAAAGCATCAGTGCTCTCCGTCTTCATCAAAGGTGGAGTCGCTCGGTGCTCGCACGTGTTTGTTCAGGGAGCTTTGCTCATCGCGTCATAGCAGAGTTGCACAAAGAGGTTTGGAAAGAGGATAAGGTGAACGGGAAAACTGGAGCAATGCAGCTGTTTGACCAGGAGCAAACATGACGTACAAAAGAGCTGTCAGTCCAGCACACCAGTGTTGTGTTAACATAACTGAAGCTCTGGTCATCATTGGAATGGATCTAAAAACCAAAAGATGTTTTGTTTTGGTTAGTTCTTCCCAGTTAAGCAAATTAGAAAGTAGTTCATTAAGAGCCAGCAGTTTAGCTAATTCCTGGTCATTGTAGGCAGCATCTGCCCACTAACGCTAAACAATGAACTAACCTGCAAAGTTGGAGGGAAGAAGAGCGACTGTCTCTCTGCTCACAGATATAATGTGAACTGTGCACACAAATGTGATTTCCACGTCAGCTCACGCACATTCAAAGCTGCTCGCGCGTGTTTCTTTAAGGCGTCTTTCGTCAGAGAACAAAGCAGTTTGGTGCCTGCAGGATCCACATTTGTTGTTATTACCCCAGTTTAGGAAAACCGTTGACCAGTCAGTGGTCTGCAGAGACTTTATCTCACCATGTAGGAGCAGCTGAGCTGTAACTTCCACTGAAGTGTCAATAAAAATCGTCTGGAGTTCAAAGAATGAACAAAAATATAAGAAGAAGAAGAAGAAGAGGTGTACACCTCACAATGAAAAAGGACCAGTTGCTGGAATAAAGGTTTGTTACAGCAGAATAAAAGCGGAAAAAACGTGAGCTCATTACAACATGGTGAAGCTGTGCGAATTTAAAAGTATAAATACGTTTAGTGAAGTGAGACAGAGTGAGACTGTGAGAAAGAACAAACCAGTAAGAACAATATAGAAGTGTGTTCAAGCACAGATCCCAGTCGCACACATTTGTGGTACTCATGGAGGTGCAAGCCAGAACTTGAGAGGAAACAGACTTGAGAAACAGTCCGACTGCATATTTTGGATTTCAGATCAAGTTTCATCCTCTTGGCCAGCAGCACCGGATAGATTTGATTGCAGCAACAACCTCGGGCCAAATCTAATTAGCACATTATCCACAGCAGGATGTCAGCCTCGTGTTTCAGTGTGAGCCACGGCGTGTATACCGCGTCATGGTCATCGAGAGGAAACTGACGGTTTAGCATCTTGCCTCAGAATGTTTGTGTTGTCACAGTTGCTCAGAGAAGAGCATGAGTGGTATTTGCTGGCTGTCATCTGATGGCAAATGGACTGCGTCCATATGACGCTTTTCCAGTCTTGTTGACCATTAAAAGTGCTTTTACACTATAAACCCCGTTCATCCAAACACAGACCACTTTTAGTCTTTAGAGGTTTTCGTGTTTATTCTACATAGTGCTATTTCAATCACATCTACAGCGAATGCATCAGGCAACATTGGGTTTAGTGTCTTGGACACTAACTACTGACATGTGGACTGCCTCGCCAGGAACAAAAGCGTGAGCTTCCAGTTGGCTGCTCTACCTCCTGAGCCTCAGCCGCCCCAATTATACGAGCGTCTTAGAAATTAATGTCTTGACATTCAGGCTTGGATATTGTTATTCTTCATTCCAATTACCAATAACACCGGAAGCCCAGAAATGTTGGCCAAGGCCTCTACTGGCACGAGGCGATAGCTGACGGGCTCCCAGATGAGATCGTTTATTGAGTCCATGTGACTCAGATGCGTTCACTGTGCTGAACTCGGAGCCATTGTTGCATTAAGGTTTTATGTCCTTTAAATGCAGAGAAAGAGGTCGTTTAACGGCAATGACGTTGCACATGTTTCTGGATTTGTGACCAGTCTGCTACCCCCAAAGCTGCTGCGTTGCTTCAGCATTCCCACATCTGGTGCAGCCTCTTCTCAGCTTCGGCCAGTTCAACACATGGCTCAGAACCAGACTGTGCCTGGAGCCACTTCATCAGCATTTCATGTTCGAACACAGATCTGTAGCTGAACAAGAGCCGGAGGTGCCCTCTGAAGGCTGTGATGACATTTATTGACATTTTCCTAAACTATTAATAATGAAATAATAAGATTCATTTGACATAAATGTGCTTGCAACTCCTTTGAATGTCAGAAATTTCAGGGAAACATTAAAATGCATTTCCTTTTTCCATTCATATCTAACGGCCTGTTCTACTATCTGGGGACCTGCAGTAACTTTTAAATTACGCCCCGACGTCGGTGTTTTTAAGAGCGCATTTGGACGAGGGAAGCGAAGTCTGTGTTTTACTACAATTTACAGACATTAATTCACGGATCTGTTGTCAAAAGGCGCGTAGCGTGAAATCTGGTCCCACAATCATACGAGCAATGGTGGGAAAAACGTTTATTTCTGTTCTGCTGTGGATAAATGTCTGAAGTGTGTGACCAGTGATCATACAACTGCTCTTTGATTTGCAAAGAAACAATAAAATGGTAACTTAAACAAGATGTTGGCATCCATGGTAACAGTAAAGAAAACAGTAACCAGCACTTTTGTTGTAGTAAACAATATTTCTTGCAGCATGCGTCCGTGCCAGTCATCCACCGCATCAGCGCTCTTTTGCTGCTCTGAAATGGTTTCTTTTTACTGGTCTCCAGCTTAATGTTGACAAATTTCTAGAATTTTGTCCCAAAATATCATTGATTACGTTATCCATCGCTGCTGCCATAAATTCACCAGGAAAAAGGCAGAAAAGGTGGCGAGATGAAATTACTGAGGTGTGTGTTCACACTGGATTAAAATGGTCCCAAGACCTCTGTGGTGGCTGGAATAGAGAAGGTAATTTGGGCTGGAATTTTTGCTTTACAAATCACAGACATGGCGCGTTCACACTGGATTAACGTCTCAGACGTCTCAGATTAGGTCCTCAGATAATACTGGTCCAGTGTGAAGAGGGCATCCGCCTCTCTCATAAAACTGGATTCTGTCACTAGAGAACGCATGTTGCAGTTTCTGAAGCTGAGATAACTGTACGCTTTTGGAAAGAAAAAGACAAGACATGTCTCTTTTAGCAAGTTTTGGAGCAGCTTTGGCTGTTAAAAAAATTATAACTATTTCTCTTTAGGTGTGTGCATGAAGATCACACGCAGCTAAAGCCATGAGCAGATGGATTTTGGAAAGTCTCTGTACCCTGTTATTACACAAAAAACAAGCTTCCATGGCAGGATTGGGTTTGAAGGCCTCATTTTTGTGAGTACAGGCTGGAAGTTTCTAATTGGGGCTTAGACTTAACTCAGTGGGCACAGTGTGGCTTTGCTGCTTGACTTGGCCATATCCTGACAGAGAGGCTGGAAGGAACGGGAAGCTGCATGACAGAGGTGAGAGTTTCTAGGGATCTGTGAGGAATTTCTCTCTGTTCATTGTTGGTTCGCAGCTCCTTGGCCTGCCTGAACTGCTCCAGTTAAACTTTGCTATTGTTGCTCATCACTTCCTTCCAGCCTCTGCTGGACCACCCAGCAGTGGCCTGAATGTGCTGCACCATCTAATTTAAGTCAACCTGGGACTGAATGCTGTTTTATTGAGCAAGGCATTAACGTCATATCTATGCCAACTTGTGAAGCATCATCCCAGTTAATGTTCAGGACATAGACGCACCCTCTAAGATTTTGATTTAAAACTGTCCTTTTTGTTAAAGCAACTCTCTGAGAGCATCATGACTGCGTGCTTCACGGGCTCCTACTTCGCTGTGTTCTCTTTACTCTTTTTGAACGTATGCGTCATTATTTTTGCACTGTTGTCTCATGTGCTTCATAGGCAGGTCTCCTGGACTAATCCCTCTGAGACATGCTTCATCTTGGACCCCAGCTGGTTGAGGCAGATGGATGCCCTCCCTTAAAGGTCTTATTCATCTCTTCCTAGCGACTACAGACCTGTATCTCTGACATCATTCATCATGAAAGACTTTTATTGGTCCACCGGAGTAAACAAACAAGCACCTCCGGGACCCACTGCAGTTTTCTTATCGTCGTTAGAGTTGGAGTTGAAGACGCCATTGTACACCTGCTTCAACGAACCCACAGTCTTCTGGACAGAGCAGCAGCTCTGTGAGGATCATGTTCTTCCATTTCTCCAGTAGGTTTAACTCCATCCAGCTGCTCTGCTACATTAGAAACTCCAGAAGACGCAGATGGACCTCCACAATCACCTACTTGACAAGCCGACTGAATGGTTGTGTGTCTGAGCAGGTGGTCAGCAGCAGGAGCACCACAGGGAACTGGAGTCTCACCACTGCTCTCTCACTCTGAACACCTCAGACTCCCAGCAGTCAGAGGCCTGTCATCTGCAGAAATACTCTGATTACTCTGCAGTTGTGGGGTGTATCAGAGATGGACAAGAGGCTGAGGACAGAGAACTGGTGGACCACTTTGTGTGGAGACAATCATCTCATCTTACATGTGAACGAAACAATGGAGATGCTTGTGGATTTTAGGAGAACCAGGTTTAACAACAGACTGGACTGGAGACGCAACATTGATGCTGTTTATAAGAAGGGACAGAGTGGACTTTACTTCTAAAGGAAGCTTACGTCCTTTGGTGTTTTCAGCCAAATGTTCAGATCTTCTGTCAGTCTGCTGTGGAGAGTCCAGTCTCATCTGCAGTCCTCTGTTGGAGGAGCAGCATCAGAGCAGAGACTTAAAGAAACTGAGCAAACTGATGAAGAAGCCTGGTTCTGCTCGGGACTCTGGAGCTCATTGGTTCATGAAATGAAGAACATCATGGACAACCCTGGACATCCTCTACACAACACAGTGAGGTCCTTCCTGGACGCAGCCAGAACTTTCAACAGCGAATCTCTGAAGAGAACGATTTGTTCAAAATGAACAAATGACTGAACGATTCCTTCAATAAGAACGAATGATTCAATATGAACGAATCGTTCATGTGACTCAGAAGCAATGAGTCGTCTCAGTGAGTGATTCCTTCATTTGCATGCAGTACCTTTCCTCGCCACATGGCGGACAGCTCAGGCTGAATGGTTCGTTCTTGTCACATGACAGCTACCTCGTCACGGTTGTGCTGTTAAACAACATCAGGGAGGAAACAGGACACAAGTTACTTTGTTGTGGTCGGGATTTGCTTTCCCAGGTTTCCATGTGGTTTGAATTGCTTTCTGTGTTTTATACTTCGTCAGCTCAGCTGAAGCAAACCATGTTGCCTTCAGTGTTTAGTGTTGAGAACCGCGGCCTTTTTTACAACACCCTAAGAGGGCTACGGCGCCACCTGCTGTAAAAATGAACGAAATGACTGAAAAAAAAATTGTTCAATTTACTATCTGAGAGTAAAAGATCCGAGTTGAACTTCCTAGCACTATTAGGGGCCAACAACAGAACACTCACAGAACCAAAACCTGCTAACTCCTGCACCCAGAATCCTCTCAGACTGCAGAGAAGCTCAGCTTCTCCTAAAACGTCCAGAATTAAGTTCAAATATGTGTTAGAACACGTTCATCTGGAAGACGGGTTTGTTCAGAAGCATCAGTGCGTCAGATTTCCAGAAATCGTTCTCTCCTACGGTCTACGATCAACGCGTTTACCCGTAGAAGCCGAGCGTCCATTCACTTCAATGGGACTGAATGGAACAGTTTTTTATTGCCTCTAAACTCGATGGTCATTGGATGAATGATATGATTTAGTCCCGCCCCCAGACGCTCAGCTTCTCTGGGGGTGAATGGAGGTGTGGGTGTGGCCTGGATGCCGAGCTTCATGATGATTGGAGGATCAATCGAAAGGCTGAATCCTGTTTTGATTGACAGCTGTTTTCAGATATAAACCGTCGCTGAATCATTAGGAGCTCAGTCCCATCGTGGATTTTTCAAGTGAAGTCAAAGACAAACTGGAACCCATTTCTTGGTATTTTCCTGGTGAAATTACTGGACCATTTCCATCGTTCATCTTTTACACTGGAAATAAAACACACTCATAGTATTTCCTTGCTTCAGCTTAACATCATTTCAACGTTTCCTTGTTCCAGTTTAATATTGTTTCGTTTGTTTGCCCACAGACCATTTTCTTGAAGAGGAACTGAGCAGAATTTACAGACATCCCAAGTCTCTTGGAAGCTCCATGAGTCTCGGTTCTTTGATGTCCACAAGTCAGATAAAATGTCCCAGAATCTAAAGCGAGCGGTCAAGAGCACCTAAACGTGCACAGAGGTGAGACAGACTCTTTTCCTGATCGCATGTGGAAAGGGGAGAGAGAGAGGGGCCGTACCAGAGAACGGCAGAAAAACGGTAAAAACCACGTCTCTAACTGTCAGTCACCACATCACAGAAGGAAAGAAGAGGAGGAACTAAACAACAAAGTCCGTCACTCACATTCATGTCTGAATTTACGTAGAAATAAACTGATAAGATTTATGAGGAAAGCGACAGTGAGCTTCTTCTCTCTGAAAGACCAGCAGCACCAGTGCACCCAGGTGACAAAAATGTGGCATGTTTGGAGGCCCAGCTCAGATTCCTGTAGGTGACTGCAGACGTGAGGTGTGAAAGCGATCTGGATCCTGCCCAGGCACCGCTGGTCGTCAGCTTCAGTTTCTTTGGCTGGTTTCAGTTCTCTAGCTTGTGCTCAACCACGATTGTTGGTCTGAGTGGAGCAGATGAACACGTACGTCTATAGATGACGTGTAGCAGCATCAGCCAGAAATCAATGATCTTGTTGCTATAAATGTACGTTTTGAACCAACTGTAAGAGAACGAAGTTTGGACAGGAAGTTCATGTTTTCAAAAGTCGTCTGAGTGCAGGCTTCTCCAGACATGGAAATCCTTTTCAGCAGACCTTAGCTTATGAAGACATGTGACTGAGGTTAAAGGTCAAAGTTTAGCTGCGTTCGCATGACAGGAATGACCTTCGCGTCCACGCAGCTCAGACTTTAATCTTCACCCCTGCAAGACAGACTCACATGGGGAGAGCTAACATGTTTAATGATCCACCTGGCAAGACCCAGAAAAAAGAAATCCCAGACATCTGTGATGAGGCTGAGCTGATGTGAAGCGTCAGGAGGAATGTAACGCGTATTTACGTTATCATGAGCTGCGTTTCATCGGTATCACGGTGGGTTAAATATCCCACGCTGGAGATGACGCAGCTGTTTAACGATGATAAAAGCTGCTCTGATCAGTTCCTGACCTGAGACCGTCATGTTCACGTGATCCAGATGTTGAAAGGAAAAGCTTCAGACGGTCAAATTTAAAGTCTGAACTGGAAACAGCAGATAAACAGGTTGTTTTCCAGCGTTTAGAGACAATAGACAATATGTTGATACAAAGAGGAGGAAAAAAAAAGAAATCAAAAAGACCTCAGGAAGGTGTCATCTTTTTTCTTTTTTATTATTTATTCGCTTTCAGCACCTTTTCAATTTAAACAAAACCTCAGTCGCTGGTCTCAAGTGTCAAGTGCTTCCTGCTACTTTCTGCTGATTGATGAAGTTTGCAAATGTGTAAAACTTTCTGGGAGACAAATTAATTAATTAATTAATTAATTGATTGATCCAGTTTTGCATTTTTAGCAAAGCTTAATGTGAAATTAAAGAAAAAAATAAAATATAATACAGCTGCATTATTTCTTCATAGAGAGAACATGTAATGAATTTTAAAAAAGCAACAGCTAACAGTTGATGCCTTTACCCTTTATTTTTATTTTTTACATTTTTCCAATAATGTAATATTTTATATATAATTCATGTTCTTGGCATTTTATTATAATGCAGATGGTAAAGAAAGAGAGGAAGAGTCCTGCTGACTGTGTATACACCTGTTGCACAGATCTCTCGTGCACAGCTCTATGCCTCTCGTGTACAGCTCTATGCCTCTTGTGTACAGCTCTGGTCCTCTCGTGCACAGCTCTATGCCTCTCGTGTACAGCTCTGGTCCTCTCGTGCACAGCTCTATGCCTCTCGTGTACAGCTCCGGACCTCTCGTGCACAGTTCCAGTCCACTCGTGCACAGCTCCATGCCTCTCATGCACAGCTCCGGACCTCTCGTGCACAGTTCCAGTCCACTCGTGCACAGCTCTATGCCTCTCGTGTACAGCTCTATGCCTCTCGTGTACAGCTCCGGACCTCTCATGCACAGTTCCAGTCCACTCGTGCACAGCTCTATGCCTCTCGTGCACAGCTCTATGTCTCTCGTGCACAGCTCCATGCCTCTCATGCACAGCTCCGGACCTCTCGTGCACAGCTCCGTGCCTCTGGGGACAGGGGTCCTCAGCTGTGTCAGAGGTCAAACACACCGAGCTCACCTTTCTCGTCCTTTCAGGGACGTCAGTGTCCACAGCCTGAGGGGCTGAGGCTCGTTAGAACCAGCAGGAGTGGAAATATACGGCATGTTGGGCATAAATCCACTTGTTTTTACTTTTGCATGACCTCGTACGTCACTTCACATCTCCATTCACAGTTTATGCCCTTGAATCGTTTGTTAACGTGGGGGGAAACTGTCTTCACTGGCAGATTTTAGCATCCTAGCAGATTTATTTGGTTAAGATTAGAACATGAGCAGAGTGTTTTTTGAGTTGAATGATTTAGTTTATGCTATCTTTAGGGCATAGGCGGGTTTGTGACCTCTAAAGAAGAGGAAATCCCAGAACACAGGATGGATGAGCGGGAAAACTGGGAAACAGTCAGCAGTCTTGGAAGATCAGTGTCTGAAATATTGTTCTGTGCTCTCACTTTTGTTTCAGATGGAGACCTCCCAGCTGCTGCGTAGACTTGGGTCTCTAAAAATGGCTTCCGGGGACATATGACCCCACTAAGTTCAAGGGCCAGGGTTCAGAGAGTCCACGCTCACCTTCCCCAGCATGGCGCTGAGGACAAAGCTCACATTGAGTCAAGGCGCTCTTAAACTGTCACACCAGGATTTAGTGATTTTTCTGCTGCGATTGGAAAACAACTGTATTTCTTCTGAATGGAGAGAAGAGCTCTGTTCCCTCACTGGAATGTTACTCCAGCAGAAATGTTGGGAAAAAATACAGCGTTCTTTTTAGAACATATGTAATATAAAAGAGCCATTTCAAGAAACGCTGAAACAGTTCTTAAAAGGCAACAAATAATTATTTAGATTTATTACTGAAGTCAATGTTTTTGGCAGAAACAAGTATGAAGGAAACACTTTTAATATATTTCATTGATCAGCTCTATTTCATGTACAACAACGGTATCAGACTGTTTCATCCTGAGCAACATCATCACCATGGTTACCATTAAAAGAACGGTTATTTTGTTTATTTTCCCAACCAGCTATGTTGTCAGATTTCCTGCTAGTGAACCTTTTGTCATAAAATCTAAAATTTAACTTAATTTGTGACTTTTAGCATAAAATTGATGCTTTTGTACAAAAAAAAAAATCCCAATTTGTTTTTGTATAATTGCAAATTTGGCTTTTTTCCTAAAAAAAAGAAGAAGCTAATTTTGCTGTGAAATGTTAACATTCTTTTCTGTAAAAAAGTGAAATTTTGTCATAAAATCATAAAATCACAACTTTTACAGAGAACTTGATTTTAATCATAAAATTGAGACTTTTGTCATTAAATTCCATTTTTTATGGATGGATGGATGGATGGATGGATGGATGGATGGATGGATGGATGGATGGATGGATGGATGGATGGATGGATG
>JBAMYA010044787.1:0-12195 GCA_037176975.1 Arrhamphus sclerolepis
ACACACACACACACACACACACACACACACACACACACACACACACACACACACACACACACACACACACAGGCACAGTTGAGTTTGGGAAAAGTATATTTTTGATTGTTTTATTTTGAACTTTTACGCTTTCTCTGCCATCTTGGAGTTAGTACCTCCTTGTTTAATCATGTTTTTATTGTGTGTGTGTGTAAAAATTATTCATAGTGGATCAAATGAAACCTAGGATCGACAAGCAGTTTTACTGCTGAACATCAGTCTGAAAAAGAATCATAGATGGTTTTTACAGTGAGAAAGATCTCTGTCAAGTTGAAAACATTCAAGACATTTGCCAGTCTTTCCAAGAATGGACATTAGACGAGATTTACCCAAAGGTCAGACTTCACAAAGCTCAGTGAAATACAAAAACAAAAATAAGTCTATCAGCTTCACTGCAAAAGCTTTGCTAAGCATCAGGCAGCTTCTTCGATATTAGTTATTATAGGTTAATATAAAGTAAGGCAGCCAAGCTAAAAGAGCTAACTGTTACTGAAATAAGATAGTTGTGTCCCAGATCTGAGCATTCCTCGCAGTACAAGGAAAAAAAGAGGCTTCAAAAGCACTTGTCACTGACAGGTTACATCGTAGGTAGTTTGTCTTGTTCGCAGTCTGCAAGATAGTTGGTTTAGCAGAGTTTCCTTTATTTTCACATTCAAACTGTACATTTTCGGACATCTCACATGAAAGATTGTCAATTGTGGTAAAAATGTTCCATGTGTAGATCTCACAATGAGACAGGAGCAAAGATGAAAGATTGAACTGTCTGGAGAACAAAGACGGCTGTGACAGATATCAGCAGTGTCAGAAATTTGGAGGAATCATCTCAGAGTGTGACGGCCTGTCGTTGTCTATACGATCTCTGTCAGCTAACCAACCAATAGAAACGCACCATGAAACAATATAAACATCAGCTCGTAAACAGCACAGTAGCCTAGCAACAACAGCGCCAGATAAAATGGAGAATCGTAAAGAAAAATGTGCAACTCACATAAAGAAGAAAGACATTTATTTTTCTTGAGCTTATTTATTTTCTTTCAAAAGTACACCAACACCACTATGACAACACTAACTTTTGAGTCATCAGTGCATTAGCATATTAGCAGCAACCTGCTAAGGACGTGATGTGATTAGAGCCTGAAATACACTCAGATTTATTTCTGTCATCGTCATGATTCAATGTATGTTCAATAACACAGTGTAACGTGACGTAAATGAATTATCTACCAATTTCATGTTGCGCAATGTGACTTGAATTAATCTTAAAAGACTGTAAAAAATGTCCATGATGAACCTGGCATTAAAATAATTGTTCATGTTGAACTTCTTGGTGATTTGTAATTGATATGACAAATATGACCTGTTTGCATGCAGTGGTTTTTAAATTTTACCAGAATCTGTTTTTTATTGTCTTCTCAGGTATAAAAGGTACCAGGTGGTTAAAAATATATATAGAGGTATATGTATTAGCGTTTCCACAACAATATGTTCCATTAATGTTTATATTAATACAAATTAACACTCAACTTATATTTGAATATTCATACATTTAGCTGACAGTACAACTTACAAATGTTTTTTTCAGGCTAGAGCACCATGACAAGATTTATCAATGGACAGAATAGGATGTATAGAGTTATAATTCATGCTCTTATACAAGATTCGATCATTAGTTGCATCTTGTTGATTCTCAGTACTTGACCATACCTGGATCCAGTTTTGCCACTGTGAGACAGCTGTCTGATGCATCAAGTGTTTCTGTTACTACATAGATTTAGAGTGTTCCCAGAAGCCATGGAAAATACATAATGAAAGACAAGATCATCTTCTCTTATCAGACAACATATGGTACATGAGAAAAGCTTCATAATCCCATCACCGTTACCTTTGAAGAGGATGAAAGCTGGCAATACCTGATGATCAACAGGCAGTCAGCTCCACTTTAGATATGAACTGTAAGATGCAGAGGCGTTTACTGCAGCTACTGATAAGAGTTTGCCTAAACTAGTCCAGTAGACTGTCAGTCACCTTGTCAAAGGTTTCTCATGCAGCCACCCTCCTTCACAGCACATCATGTAAAGACCGGCTTTCAAGTGTGGTTTGATGACATGATGAACCACACTGAAGCAGGTGAGGGTTTATGTGCTATTAGACATCATAGTGCTGGAATCAGAGGGACACAAAGCCTGGTCTTTTCCCTGTGGGAGTGTGCTGAAACTTAAAGAACTGCCTGAACAAAACCTAACTGAGGTTGAGAGGACAGTCAATGCCAGTGTGGCTGTGCTCTGTGTCCTCTCTCTGTGCAGTCACCAGCAGGAAAAAAGAAAAAACAAAAAACAAAAGGGAAAGTGTGGAACCTTGGTGAGAGCTCTGGAGGGCTCCTTGAAGGTAAGGCTCTCAAAGATCTTCAATGCAGTGAAGAGTTAGTTGCTCTTCAGTAATTCAGTCATAGCTCGAAAATGGTGGTGATCTCACAATGAGGCAGGTGCAAAGATGAAAGCTAGAACAGCTGCATTTAGAGCCTAAAAATACATTTAGTTCAGTTGCAGCCATGATTCAATGTATGTTCACATGGTGTAATATGCTGTGAATTACTTATCTACCGATTGTAAAATTTGCACAGTGGGAACATGACATTAAAATAGTTGGACCTTTTTGGATATTTTTCATAAGACATTTAGCAGATGCTATCAGCCCACATTTTTTTCTGCTGAGCCGCTCCACTACAGAAGGAATTCATGTTGAGAAGTTAGACATTTCAGAACCTTATTTTGTTTTTACATTTTCACATTATTACTCATCCAAATGAGACTTGCTTTTCCTCGAACACTGCTTGATTCATTTGAAACTAACAGCGTGAACAAATCTGAATTACCTTTAATACACGCCAAACAAATGTGGAGTCATTTCAGAGAACACTTTGTAGCTCATGGGCTTGCTTTAAACAGCACCTGATGTACATCATTTTAAAAAATTGCAGTAAATGGAGGCCTGTCTGGAACTGTGATGTTGCAGCATTTAATTTAAAAACATCAGGAGATGGAACAAACTCATGATAAAATATTAAAAATAAATACTTCTGTGCATCGGTGATGGTTGTCCTGGTGTGGTAACAGTTCTGTCTTCAGTCTGAGACAATCTGAGCGTAATGTCTAGTACAACCACAGATTGAACCCAAAGTGACACAACCCAAGGAAGACGATTTGAACAAACTTCTCAGAATGGCCTGAGAGTCCACAGTCCTCCTACGGTGCTCAGAAGAACATTGAATGCTGATGAGGGTTGAGAACAGGGCACAAACTCAAAGTTCCTCTTGGAGGGGGGTGGAGTTAGTTGGTCTAAACGAAACCAAATCCACAGTCCAGAATCCAAAAGCCTGGTCAGAGAGACAGCAGAGGTCATGCACCGCTAAGCAATCCAAATAAGCTTTCAACTCACAAACTTCCAAGAGGCAGAGGCTTAGGCAGGGTCAAAAAAAAAAAACCCAAAACAAATAAACACAAAAAAAACCAAAAAACAGTCCAGGTCAAATGTCATGAGGAAGGCAAATCACTTAGGGACCAGGGTGCTCATTTATAAAACTGTGCGCAGAATTCCTACTAAAAGGTGCACGCAATTTCCCCTTTATAAATCACACTTCTCCTGGAAGTTTGCGCAGGTGAATTTGGCTCCTACCCCTCCCCTGCACGCCCACATTCTACCATAAATTATCGACGCAAAGCACCTCCTGAATGTCAATGTGTATGTAAAAGAGCCCGCCGATCGATGTTATTGGTTAACAGTAGAGGTGGCTTCAGGCAGAGAATTAATTGTTATTTATGTCAAACACATACCTGTTGGCTAATTCGCCAGGAACCCCAGAGTGGTTAACAACCGTATTTCAACAGTGATGGTGTAGTTCCGGCGGGTTGGTCTCTCCAATACTGGACTTGGTTCAGCACACAGATCAGCGTGAACCTCTAGGGAGTCTAAATCAGCATATTAGCCAGTCATCATCATGGGCCAGGAAATCTTTGTTTTCTGAAAACTCTCTCCATCCTGATCCTGCCATTCAGAGTCTTCAAGCAGTTCCAGCACATTCATGGTGAAGCATTACGCTCCAGTGTCGCAGCAGTATTCATATGTTAACTCACTGATTACACTAATTACTACACACCTTGTCACAGTTACTGTTCAATGAGTGCCATTGCTATATTATTTGCAGATGTTCGTATGTACATACTGTTGTAAATGAGTGCTTATGGAATGTAAGGCTCCATTCAGGAACACATCTGTTATACTACAGGCATTGGCCGTTATGATTATATGTCCACGAGTCTGATATGAATGGTTAAATGCACAAGCTGGGTTAAATTCACCATCTCACCAGCTGAGCTGCCAGTTTCCCCCGTCTCCCAAATGTCTGCACGCAAGCTTCAGAGTTTGCGTACAGTTACGCACATTCCACTGTCAGTTTATTTATTTATTTATTTTTTATGAATCACAAATTTTGCGTAGAAAGTGGCGTGCGCCATTTTCAGGCCCTGTTTTCTACGTACGCAAGCTTTATAAATGAGCTCCCAGTTAGCTTATGAATTGAGTCAGGACTTTAGACATCTGGCAAGGGAGTGAAGATAACATGAGAGCTTTATAGACAGCAGAACAGGTGCATGCAAATAAGGTAATCAGGCAGAGGGTAAATGGTGCATTCAGGGTAGGCTGGGAAAACAGACAGTAGCATTTACAACTCAGTGTCACAGTTTGATCTGTGTGGTTCCACATCCCACTTTTTGCTAGTTATTTATTGTTAAATCTAGATAAAGAAGCTTTATTTTTTATTTTTTCTTGACTTGATAACTTTAGTTGACAGGCCGTCACACTCTGAGACAATTCATCCAAATTTCTGACACTGCTAATATCTGTGGCAGCCATCTTTGGTCTCTAAATAGTTCTATCTTTCATCTTTGCTTCGGTCACATTGTGAGATCTACCACCATTTTTTTTTGAGCTACGATGAAACATTTATACCACGACTGCATGTCTTTCGCCTGAGATGGCTGAAATCATATAGTTTGAATCCTACATGAGAGACAGTTTAGTACAGGAAAGATTAAAGAGCTCCACATGCAAGACAAGAGAACGTATCTGAACAACAGGTGGGGAGAACATCATGCAGGGTAATACTAAAGCAATACTCTCATTCTGCTTCCATAGGATTCACAAGGCTAAAATTTGGCCTTGTTTCATGTTTGACATGGACTCCTCCTGATTCTCTGACTCTATTGATGATATTATGTACTGTAGAGGGTGGGATCTTTTAAAGACTTCAAAGTCTAGATCTAAATGCTCCAAATGCTGATGCTCTGTTTCCAATTAATGTAATTAGTAGTCAAATTGCTGTCAAATTCAAAAGCTCATATTTTCATGATATTGTACAATGTCTTAGATTCAGCATAATAAATGTTTTTTATGTTCTATTGTGAATAAAATATGGCTTTATGACATTTGAAAATCATTTAATTCTGTTTTTCTTTACATTTTACACAGCACAACAACATTGTTGGAAATGGGGTTTTGGGCTGAACAAAGGCAGTCTGCAGTATTTGATTTTTTTTGAACAGTGACATAATAAACTAGCACACATAGCTAATGTGACAACAATCACCATGGTCTTTCTGTTTTTCTTTGCAGTAAACAATAAGGGTGCACATGCTATACAGTTGCAATAGCTGGAACTGATAATAATAGTATAAAAGTAAGTGGTACAATAACAAATTTAAAATACAGATGGATTCATGGTGAGGGAATTTCCATCAGGGCATCTTGTTTGACGGTATTTAGCAACGGTTGCCTCGGCCACAGTCAGTCCTCCCCTTAGTTTGGGTCCCTACTACCTTCCAGCTTAAGTGTGGTTGTGTGCCTCTCCTGGAATACAAATACTGTATGAACATGTCAGGTTCTAGGTTCTACTTATTCATCATTTTCAAGCTTGGTACGAAGTTAGACTGCGGCAATATCACTATGAATTACACTTAAACATTTATAAGGTCCAACTCACAACAGATCTGCTTTATTTGCTTTGTTGCTGTCTGAGCTACATAGTAAATAAAGCGAAACACAGTACTTCTGGTGCTACCTGATGTTTGGTGGTGTAATTACAGATAAATAGAAACAACAACCACAGACAGAATAAACACCAGTGATTTAGGTCTCATAAGTAAGCTTAGTGTGTGTTTGCTGCTTGGACCTATAAATCATGCATTAGATGTGTTGTGATGTGAGTGGTCCTTTCCTCCTTTTGGTCCATTTCTGTTGTGTTTTGTAGAGTTTACCGGAAAGACCAGGAGTATACCAACACAATTTCTTTAATAATCAGAATCAACTTTATTTGCCAAGTATGTAGAAACATCAAGGAATTATTGTTTTCTCTCTGATGTGCAGTGTGATAAATAATAAGAAAGTGATGTAAAAATAAAAGTAAATAAAGGTAATGCTGAGAAAAAGCTGTATATAAACTTGCTATATACATAAGAGGTATTTGTTTATGTACAATAGATATATGTACAGCATGAAAACAAGGATTAAGGCTAATTGTAATTGCAACTCTACAGTTACAGTGTTGTGTGGGGAACAAGGTGCTCCGGTCTGTAAGTCCTGGTCTGGAGGCTTTGACGCACCTGCCAGATGGAAGCAGTTCAAAGAGGTGGTGTCTGGGGTGAGAGGAGTCCGTCATGATGTTCCCTGTCCTCTTTAGGGTCCTGGAACAGTACAAGTTCTGAATAGGGGCTCAGATGATGCAATCAGCAGTCTTGTGGTCTGGTTCTGTCCTGCTTTGTGGCAGGTCCAAACCAATCAGAACAGGCTAGATGACTGCAGTGTAGAACTGCAGCAGCAGCTCCATGTTGCCCCAAGAAACACAGGAAGAACAGCTGTTGGGCCTTCTTGAGAATGGAGCTGATGTTCTGTTCCCGATTCAGATCCTGAGAGGTGGCCATGCCCAGGAATCTGAAGCTCTCCATAGTGGCCACAGAGCTGCTGAGGACTGGGACAAAGCGCAGGGATGTCTCCTTAAGTCCACTAACATCTTCACCGTGTTGAGCGTGGTCAGTTCCAGGTTGTTCTGACTGCACCGGAGCACCAGCTGATCCACTTCCTGTCTACATGCTCCATCATGGATGAGACCGATGACAGCATCACAGAGGCATCTGTGGAGGAGCAGTCTGGGCGCCAGTGTTGATGGTAAGAATCCACACAAAAAGCACTGCCAGGAGAGTCGTGATGGCCATCTGATACCAAAGCTTTAAATCATGCTTCAGACTTGCAGCTGCAGCTTACATGAACCACTGCTTCGAAGCTTACTTTGGTGCAGAAAAAGTCACATGATGAAGCAACAACTGCTTCGGTGCACTGAGTGAATCACATGAATGTGAAAATATTGTTTTTCAATAAAAATCTTCAAATCTGCAAAAATCACATCTCAATTACACGGACATGCCCTATCACCAACCCAGCACATTTCCCCAAGTACACTTTTCCCTTTTCCCAAGGACAAGACTATGATTAGGACTAAGAAAAGACAATATAGAGCAGTGGTGTTCAAACTCCAGTCCTCAAAAAACTTTCCAGCAAGTCTTGGATGTTTCCTGCCACAGCATTCCTGATTCAAATGAATGGATCACCATAAGCTTGTCATGAAGGTCTATACAAGTATGTTAACAACCCAATCATTTGAATCAGGTGCGCTAAAGCAGGGGAACATCTAAGACATGCAGGACAGTGGCCCTTGAGGACTGGAGGTCCCCACCCCTACATCCCTAAGCCATTTCCCTTATGAACTCAGGACATGGGCAGCATGGTGGCTTGGTAGTTAGCACTGTTGCTTCACAGCAAGAAGGTTCCTGGTTCAAGCCTCCACAGGGGCCTTTCTGTGTGGAGTTTGTATGTTCTCCCTGTGCTTGAGTGGGTTCTCAGCGGGTACTCCGGCTTCCTCCCACAGTCCAAAGACATGTGTGTTAGGTTAATTGGTATTCCTAAATTGTCCCTAGCTGTGAGTGAGAGTGTGTATGGTTGTATGTCTCCATGTGGCCCTGGTACTGGCGACCTGTCCAAGGTGAACACCTGCCTTTCGCCCGAAGTGAGCTGGGATAAGCTCCAGCAGACCCCTGTGACCCTGCACAGGAAATAGTGGGTATAGCTAGTATGAATGGATCATTAGCTATCCATCCATTCATACTAGCTATTCATACTATAGCTAGTACTATAGCTAGTATGAATGGATGGATTCAGGACATGGTAGAGAGAGACACAGAGCTTGATGGCCACATGGCAAAGTGGTAAGAAAAAAAGCTCCTTCTTAGGAAGAAACCTGGATCAACTACATGTGAAGAATAAATGGCTAAATGAAGACAGGACAGAGAGAGGAGAGGAACAAAAATATATAACATAATATAAAATGTGATACAAAAAATATTCACATAAAATATATAAATATATGGTAGTCAGAGGGTTGGACTGCAGGTCTGTCACCTCAGCAGGCATCCCATAATGTTAAATGTATCATTATTATTATTGTGTGATTAAATTTAGAGAGGGAGTCTGCCTCCTGGACTGAGGTTGGAAGTTGATTCCATAATAGAGAAGCCATAGCTAAAGGCTGAAGGCATCTTGTCAGCTCAAGAGCTGACAAGATGCAGGTGGAAACAATCAAGACAGATGGTATCAAGGAAGCAAACCAGAACAAAATCAGACACTTAAACAAATTGTCAAAATTAAACAGCAACATCTAAGGAAAATAATAGAAGAAAAGAACAGAAAAGACCAAATCCAGATCCTTAAAGCTCCACAAGCAGGAGTTGTCAACGTTAGGTTGAAAACTCATTGTTAAATTCTGCTGAAGATAAGCAGCCCATAAAATGAAATTTAAGATAGACTGCTACCATCTTTTGTACATTTTATATTTACATATTCTGACACAACTCAACACAACTCTGCTCTGGGCTTTTTTGTTTTGTTTTGTTTAAACTTATCCTTTGTCTCCTTCTCCAGCTTAGGTTTTAAAAACCATTGGAGCATCTTTGTAGTAAAATGTTGTTGCACATGAATCCATCGCTGTGTTATCATGAAACCATGTGACTGCAACTCAATAAACGGCTTGATTCTCCTTTACTGGATCAGCTACATGGAACAGTGATGGGAACACAATAAACATCTTTTAAATAGTTCTCCTGCTTGTGTGAGGATTTTTAAACAGACAGATTACGGATATGTGATGTTCACTAAAAAAAACTTAATTTTAAATTCCACCGTGCTGCCAACTGTCCCTCATGGAGTCACAATTCACACTTAGGTAAAGCTCTCATAACACATAATCAGTTTCTGATGGTCTAAAAGTAAACTGAGATTGACAATGCATCCCATGCATAAAATACAAACTGACAATATGGAGCTGTGACAGTGAGGTCTTCAGACTAGTCTCAGGGAACGTGTATTTATATAATGCTAAGATTTTAAAAAAAAAAAAAAGTATTTTAAACAATAGAAGTTATGTAGAAAAGTTGTGTCAGTCGGTATGAGAGAACTCATTTTGAGAAGATGAGAAAAGTGGACAGAGCAGAGTCTGAAGAAATTAATGAGCATGACTGTCACTGCACAAGTCTCAGCTGGTGATTTCTTTTATCTTTTATAGAAGCTCACAGCACATTAATTTCCTCAGACAGCAAGGTACAAATGGTACTGATAACTTCATCATAGTTTTAATAGTTTTAGCCTTTTCATCTCAAATTGTATTTATAGAATTTCACATAGAAATCCTGCTTATTTTCCAGTTTGCAACAAACAAGGATAATTGTAACAGCTGAGACAGACCAATAAATCCCAAAAAAAAAAAAAAAAAAAAAGATAGCTACCATTCAGACTCATTAAAGCAGCTTGAGTACAGCGTGTAGTTGGCAAGGCCTCATCACATAGTTGCTACTAATCTGCTGAGAAACTCGTAATCATCATCCAGCTTCCTCCTGTCTCTGCAGTATAACTGCTCTGATGGACTGAGGTGCTCTTATGTGTCAGTAAACATCACACTAGAAGTATGTCATCTTTGATGTACCTGCATCAACAATGTCATAACTAGTCACAACACATTGAACTGTTTGCTTCAAAGTGAATATACGCTTAAGGATCAGTGTGTCATACAAGGGCATCCTGAATTTGATGGTAAGTGGTCAGCCCTTGAGGAAGTGGAACGAGCCCATAGGAGAGAATGTGCATGGTTGTTTTTCTCTGTGTGGCCATAACCAGTTTTCTATTTCTAATGACGTAGAAAATTACCACTGCCTGTCACTTGGTGGTGGTGATGCACTACTTCTCCTGTTTAAAAAAATCACCATTAAATGATAGAAGAAGACAATAAAGGAAAAAAGGAAAACTGGAGTAACCAGGTCGACATTGGGGCTGAGATGGTTTATCCGTTTGTCTGTTATTTGTTCAGAGTTTGTTGGTGGTGATGAATGAGAGGAGATGGCTTGAACTCAAAGTGAACATCAAGACAGTTGGATAGTGTCATCTATGTCTCTATGGCAGAACAATGTGAGTTTTACAAAAGACAAACATCACCAACAAATTATGAAAGAATGTTAAGAAAAAGATAAGAAAACTCAAATAAAACCCAAGATTAAAACCACAAGACCATGACGCTAAGTGCTCACTTTAGCGACACAACTATACCTGCCCAAACTCTGACAGAAAAACTGATAAAGTAAATACAAAAACCTTCAGCCTGGCATATGAAAATGAGTGGCTCTCTGCTTTCTCTAAGTTTGATGCAAATAAACAGTAATCTAAGCCAAGTGAAGTGAATAGTTGTATTGTCATATGTTTTGATGAGTAGACTGCAACACTAAAGGCATTATCAGTAAAAAAAAAAAAAAAGAAAAGATAAAGGTATATAATATTTCTGTCATGTAACTGAAAATGGGAAGACAGTTGTAGGAAGACCAGAAATCCAACGCGAATTGCAGTTATTCGAGCATAGACGTAATAATAATAATAGAGTGCGCTACAATGCCATCGATGCTTGACAATAAAAGACAGATAAAGACAGAAGAATTGGTTGTATACACTGCCTCAGCATAGCTGTGGCTTGTGATGTGGTTTCCATGGTTTCAGACAGCACAAGAGCCAAAAGATGATATCAGAAGCCAAGGAAAACAATCAGTAACAGGCTACCCATGACCTTCCTTCCCTTCAGCACTGCAACTCTCTCTGGCACCATGAGACAGCAGATGTACAGATTAGTACAGTTCAGACTCAACAAACAGGGACAAATAACATGTTTGGCCACAAAGCAGGCCAACATATTTCCACAATGTCAATGAGAAGACATTTGTCAGAAAAATTAAACTACATTCATTAAGTGAAACTAAATTACTAAATTAAACTAATTGTCACAGCAGAGCTGTGTCCCAAAGGAAAGACTGATTGACTCTGTATGTGGCTGCCATCGACCTGCTAGTGTTGGAACAGGGTTAACAGATGGCTAATGGAGACTGGACTGAATCCTCTCAACAACTGGGATGAAAGTGGAAAGGGAGAGACAGTGTGGAATGGAAGAATAACAGTTCATTTCTGCAGGAGAAAAGCAGCATTTCTTAACCCATGTTAAATGACTGAAACTGTGTTGTCCTGAATTATAGTTTATTTTTCACAAATTATCTGCTCAGATATCTTGGACTGATAAATCAGATATCTGCTTTTTAGAGCAGCCCTGCCACGTACACTGTAATCTCACAAAAATGTCCACAATGATCAGTGACAAACTCTAATTCATTTCATTTAAGTTTTTACATCTTCAACCAGCTATCTTTTCATATTTCTTGCTAGTTCCTGGACTTGGTTTAATTTAAAATGAATTAGCTTAAAAAAAATAATAATAATAATTTTTATTCATAAAATCTCAAATTTCATGATAAAAATCGAGGCTTTTGAACAAAAAAAAACTTCTATATTTCCATATTTCAAAAATATTTTTGAAATATGGAAATATAGAAGTTGGTATGTAAAATGGCAAATTGTGCAATATTGCTTTAAAAAAAGATGAATTATAATAAAAAAAAAAAAAATATATATATATATATATATATATATATAGCAAAATTACAATTTGTTGTAAAATTTTCCAACATTTTC
>JBAMYA010044788.1:0-12194 GCA_037176975.1 Arrhamphus sclerolepis
GCTTTTATGTCAAAAATTCACTTTTAAAATTTGAAGATTGTAGATTGAACCTTTGAGAACTTCTAACGTGTGTCAAACTCATGGCCCCGTCATTTTGTCTGGTCATAATAATGGTTTTAGGGATGTTCATGGAACAAAAAACAAACATAAATCACTAATGTCATGATTTAGTTTCCTGTTTCACGATATCTACCAACTACAGATTTAGACTGAAAAGCTCAAAGGAAAAAGAAAGTGTGTGAACTGGGAAGACAGTTTAAGGATAGCTGGGAAGAAAGAGCATGTTTGTGTTTCACTGAGACCCAAAGAATACAGTTTCATATCGGTGCTTGAACACCAAACAAGGAGCCAAGTCTGCTGACTTCAGCCACCAAGAAAAACAAGGAAAAGTCCAGAAGTTCCAGCTAGAAGTTATGCAGTAGTGAAGAAGAACGAAAAAAAAAACAAAAAAAAAACATCAGCCTGTCAGGAAACACCATCACAGACTCCAGGATCTGGTGGACATCTGGTGACACAGCTGGCTGAGAAAGTAAAGTACAATTGGACCTTTGATGGTGACTGTAATGATTATGTGACCTGTGATGAAATGAGTGATTCCTCCCAGTTCTGAGGACACCTGAACACAGCCCAAATATTATCCTGAAAAAAAAAAAAAGCCTGCTAGCTCTCATTCAAAGCCTTTTCCATCAGTACAGAACATATCGAACCAACCACAGCAGGACGGGAGCGTGTTTTATGTAGTGACTCATGGAACAGCCACTATGCAGAACAACCAAGAACCACTACCAACACCTTTGATCATCAAATCCTCACTGTGAAACCAACAACAGCCTGCTTTAGCTCCACCTACGTCACACCTCTATCCAACCACGTCCAGAGGTAGTTTCTTCTGTGTTCATTAGTACCATCCTCTGGAAGTCCAGTCTAGAGGAACCAGACAAACCAGGCCAAGAAATATTCAGCACCTGTCAATCAACCCTTGGTCACTAAAGGTTCCATGTAACCCAATAACACCACTCACACATCACTGTACAAGCAAATGGAGTTCAATGTGAATGGTGAGAAAAGTTATGTTTCTGTTTAGGAAAAATAAGACCCATGAATACACCCTCACACCAGTCAAAAAGCCCAGGAGAAACACCTGGAGACAAAGAAAAGACAACCAATCCTTATTGTACATGTGATATCTATGTCAGAAACACCAACCAGACCGTGGACATTCATTTCCCTAGGGCTGGGTATTGTTTAAATTTTTTTTATATCAATACCAAAACTGATACCTTGTTTTAGATACTGATACCTGATTGATACTTTTTTCCGATACCAGCTTATTCAAATTTCAGCATACAGGAAGGTATTTTAGATATTAATGACAATAGGGCTGGACAATCAATTAAAAATTAATCAAAACAGTCATTTAGAACTTATAACAATGTAATCTTGCCAATGTCCATCATTTCAATTTGAATTACTCAGTGAATGACTATAAAAAGTTCATCTCTGAGTATTTCCCTTCACTTGTTTTAAAAATCATAAATATATGCACTGTTACGATATTTGCAAACTGGATATTTTTGCAACTACAACCTTGACAGTGATCTGTGAGGGAGAAAACTGTTTACGACCCGCTGGACATGAATAATCATTCATTTACTAACTAGTTTACATTTTAAATACAGAGAACTAAAACTAGTGAACCAGTTACAGATGTCAGATCTTTTTGGTATTCCAGTCTGGGTTTGACCTCTGACCTCCACAAACAAAACTAAGCATTAGCAACATTAGGATCTACGTTGTCTCCAGTTGTTTATATTTAGCCAGCAGCTACTTACAGAACCACAGTCAGCTGGTACCGAGCCAGATAGCTGGGACTTTATACTTCCACAAGGCAGATGACAACAGTCCAATAAAGCAAAAACTTCTACCCAAAGTAAATCCACCAACATGAAGAAGAAGGAGACTGCAGTGGAGAGAATCAGTCTGAGAGATTTGTCATCACATTCTGTGGTCCGTCCTTGTGACTTTTTAACAAACTGAATTTGAGCTACTGGTAGTCTCCAGATGGTTGTTTGAATCTGGCGCCGCTTTGTCACGACTGGAATGGATGATTGGAGCCGCCTTTGGCCTTACCCCGCATTTAAACAGTAGAGCGGCAGTGGTGACCGGAAGTTACTGAAATCAAAGGCATCAAAGGTCACAGAGTTTTTCGATAATCAACGGTTTCAAAGTTTAGGTTATCGTGGCTCAAGCTGTTGAAGTTATTCATGACACAGCCCAGACCCTCACGGAAACCCTCCAGACAAGCAACCTATCAGAAGGGAAGACAAAAGTCATCACCCCCTCATTTAAGCGTTACTTGCATGTTTTTGTTTCTTCATTGTTCTATAGAAGTTAAAAACTCCATAAAGGTATGATAGACAAGACAAAAATGGCAAGAAATGACCAGCACGTACGTGTTCAAAAACAGCCAATGTTCATTCAAAAACGACCTAAACCTGTTAAGAAACACCAGAGGACCGTTCAGAAACAACCTACTCCTGTTCAGAAACAACCAGTACCTGTTCACTGAAGACAGAGCTTTACAGACAGTCCAATCCAGTTCCTTCTCCTACAATTTAAGTTCATTGTTTTGACTGAGAATGTTTAACTGTTTGCTGTCAGTGTGTAAAGAGAATTTCAGGTAAAATGGCAAACAATGATTCAGAAAAAGATCTCAAACCCAACCTTTAAAATAAATGTTTGTGCTTCTTGAGAGTACAGAACAACTCAAAAAAAGAACCAGTGTCAGAATTCAACATCCATATTTATCCTTCAATCTAAGATCCAAAACGTCTGAAAACTGTTCCTGGACAGGAAAAGTAGTGCTGGTACAATAAATGCTGACATGTTGTAGAATATGTTTTTAGATCATTCTGGAGACAAATTCGTGATGTGAAGCAAATACTGAGGGGCTCAGGAGATAAAACCTCATACATCCTCTGTTTCTTGTTTTTCCACTCACATATCTTGATTTTGTTACTTCTAAATGAGCCATTTCCATTGCCAAGATCTCCACTTTTACTTGAGAATATATTTTAGGTTCCCTCTAAACCTGCAGATCTCATCTTTAGATCTCAAAGTAGTTATCTAGTATCACTTTCATAGTTGATTGACCTTCCTGTGTTTGTCAGTTTGGTTTTGTGGTTTCAGCACTGAAACGAATGATGCACTGTCATAAGACAACACCAGAACCAAAGCGTGTCACGTTAGACCTACAGCTGGACTCAGGTGGGTTAGTGAAGCAGGTATGAGGCGTTCAGGCCAAACACTCACCTTCATCTCTCCGGCTGTTAAAGGGAGTCCAGCTCGAAATATTTCAGATCACTGGAAGACAAAAGCAGAAAGAGATATGCAATCAAGAGACAGTCACAAAAAAGTCTACATGACTTCAACACATCAGATCATGATTCTAGACACCAGAGTTTACTCTTGATTCTAGCCTGGACCCTGTCTGTCCGGGGTCCTGGTCTGATCGTTGTGATCCCAGACGACAAGTGGAATCAGGTGTGTTTAAACTGGATGTTTATGTTTTCACTGTAAAAAGTTAAAACTTCAGTTACAATCAAATCTGGCTTCAACCATCAGAACAGCTGCACTTTTAACGTGGATGCAAGGATGTTTTCATTCATCCGTGATTCGCTCTTCTGGGTCAGGCGTATCTGTCACTGATTGGCCAAGCCTGAGTCACATGACCATCACCGGACCAAAAACACACAGAGGAGCCTTGATGATGACGTAAACAACAACATGGAGACAGAACAGCTGACTCTGTTGTCATCAGGATCAGCTGTCCTGCAGCTACAGTCTGAATTAAAGAAACTAAGAATCTACACGTGGAGGAGAAACGTTCTCTTAAAGCGTTTTTTTTTTCCATCAGTCTGATTGAATATCTGCACTTCTTTGAGCTCACAACACATGTTCTGTGACAGTGTGGTTAAGTTTCAGAGATGTATTTACATCTGCTCTTCACCTGACAATTCTTAAAACACTTCACAAGGATGTTGCTGTTACGTTTAGCAGCATCCGCGCCACCTGTGGAAGTAACACAACATGGACAGTATAGTACATACTACTAACGCTAGACAGCTAGCTCAGTCCCAACAACTCCATCCTATCTGCCAACTCAAAACAGGAAGTTGCAAAAAAAGTATTACACAACTTCCTGCGTTGGCTTTTAGAGAAAAGACGAAGAAAAACTTCTTCTACTTCTAAAATTATGTGCGGCTAAATACTCAGAGATATTGAAATGTTTATTTCTGTTGTGTACCAGAATCAGAAAATGTAGTTTTCGGTCCGTTTCAGGCACAGGTCCACTTAGCACGCCGTTTCTGATGTCTAACGTGAACAGACATCTTTTCTGATGTCCTGACTTAGAAGGCTAGTGTTGATTAGCTTTATTTTAGAACAAATACAGATCAATATAAATGTACAGCTTACTTCATTTACCTCAGAATGACATCACTCCTGCTGAAGTGTTTTAGTTGACTTCCTCTCTACAGCTCAAATGTAGCAGGTGAAAATGTATCGTGACCACCACAGGTCCTTGTATGTGAGAATCAACACTCACTTAAACACTGGAGGAAGTTTACGTCACAAGTAAGGTGGCAAAACAATGCAAATAGTTTGCAATACAGTTGATGATTCATGTCATTAAATTCCAGCAAAGAAGAGAAACAATTTCCTATCCCAACGGCACTGATTTGGCAGACGAACCTAAGATTTCCAATGGTGCTAGTGTTGTTTTCTCTCCTGTGACTGCAGCAAAAACAAACAAAGTTTGATTTATACTTCTGTGTCAAAGCCTTTGACAAGTATGTACATCGTAGATGTGAACCCTACAGCTTACACTACAACACACCCTCTCCAAACCTATACATTCTTGTTCATTACAGTTTCGCACTACTCTCCTCTACTCAACTGTGCCCGCCTCGGTCGTGGTTCGTCCATTACAACACAGAACTACAGAAGACATTGAGGCGTCATTGGACCACCGTGTTGGCTTATTTGTTGCTACTTCTAGTTTGTAGAAGTGAAACACATGGTCGCTGATGCCTGGACCTGAAGGAGCTGCTCTCAAGACTCATCACTGATGTCACTCTCTGGCCAATCAGAGACCTGCAGTCTGATAAAGTTGCATTTGCGGCTTGACTCAGCTTGGTTGGAACCCCAGCCAAGTAGATGCTTGGAAAAGAAAAGAAAAGAAAAGAAAAAAAAAAAGAGGTACAAACGTCCTAGTCACCTAGCTAATGGGATTGACCTATAAAAAACACAAGACGTCACATGGTTAGGGTGATCTTTGTTCTTCTTCATAATTCCCATTACTACTATTCTTAGTTGTAGAATGGTAGTTTGCTGCGTCTGTAAAAACGACTGATGCTCAACACTTCTCAGCTCCAACTCACATAAAATAAACTATATTTGCTCTGTTGTCATGTCTGAGCGACATACAAGAAGCAAATACCGTTAGAACCTACGTGCATTCATGCAGCAACATAAATCAGCCTTTACTGTCCTCTGTGTCACCTGTTCAGTTGTATTTGTGATTCAGTGTGCATTTGGACTTCTAGTGGAGACCTCCACTATCATACATACCAACTTTGTAGGACGGAAGCAAGAAATGATAATATTGCAGCTGATTTATACTTCAGCGCAGGACATCACTTGTGTGTTGTTGTTTGTGTTTCTCTGTAACTCCACCATCAACCACCAGAGCCGGTTCTTTTCTGTGGCGCTGCAGCAAGCTGGACTGAGCTTCCATTTGTTTACTTCTTTTATGTAGCTGAAATGCAGCAATAGAGCACATGAATTATATCTTACATGAATAGAGGGTGATGAAGGCTGATCCTCAGTCACTTTTACAGACATTCACCATACTACTGTCCTATGTGGTTTGAAAATGACTAAAAAAGAAGAACAAATTTACCTCGTGGACAAATCGAATTTCAGGTCGTTGTCTTAGTGTCTATCATCCAACGTTAGAATACCTTCGCTTTGACACAGAAGTACAAATTAAATTTTAGCCTGTTGAATAACTTTATGGAAGTAAAGGCAGTGCTGACGTCACTCAGACCGTTTGTTTATCCATTTATTAAAAGTTTAAATACTGTATTTTTCTTTTAAATTTTGATTGCATTTGACTGAGTGGAAGTTTGGTTACTTTACTGCAACACTGGCGTGAAACTATGTTGTTTCAGTTAGCCTCCAGACTCTTCCACTCATTAACTGTACCGGATCGGAATCGGCCGATATTCAAACCCCGGGTATCGGTATCGTTAGGGAGCAGGGTAACATTTGGAGCAGCGTTGAGCTAACGGACTAGCCGCACTTGTGTTCAGGCATTCCTCCCCCACCCCCCACCCCGATCACAGTAAATACGTGACACCAGCAACTCACACAAACCAAACCACCCGCTGCCAACGTTCACTTTCACCGGCCACTGAAGCGTCTGTCCCCGCAGGTCATGGAGGCTCCGTCGGCTGCTCCGTGGAGGGTTCCCGGAGCCCGCAGCGCGGCCGTAGCGGAGAATCTCCACTTCCCGCTCCGCTCGCTCTGAGTCACGTCGCCATCACAGCTCGCCATGTCAGTTAGCGAGGCTAACTTTCCCCTGTCCGCCCCCCTCCCGGCCTGTCAAAGCTGTCTGCCGGCAACCTGCTGGTGGGAAACTGTGTGGAGGGAAAGGGAGGGGGGAAGAACGCGGCAATACAACCGAATTCCTACCCCCAAAACAAAGTCCGACCTGCGGAGGAGCCGAGCGGGCTTCGCCTCCCCCTCCTGCCCTCAGCGGCGGCTAGCTGCCCGGCTAACTTACTAGCCAGTTGATCACACGGTGGTTTAAAGCTCCGGCAGCGGCCGAACCGCTCACTGGTACCGTCGCTCGGACCACGGCTCGGTTCCGAGAAGGATCCGAGCTTCGTTCCGACGGGGCGGGAATTAGTGACACTGAGGGACGGAGGCTGCTGGAAGTTATTTATTTAATAAGCTGCTCCACAAAGGCGCAGGAGCTTCACATTTCTCCGCTGCCATTCAGCCCGCCCCGGACCGCAGCACCCAGTCGGACCCTCCGCTGACATCCTGTCGCTCCACCGGCCCCGGACCGCCTAGTGCTTTAACCCGCGTCAGAACCGTGTTTTTTGGACAGAAAATGGACGTTTGTACTCACGTTCTCGTCCTCGGCTGCTTCCTCTCGATGAGCTGCAAAGCGATTCACGAACAACAAGCTGTTGAGCCCGAGCTGGCTGCCCGCCTCCTGATTGGATGCGCTGACAGCGGTAATCACAGTGGGGGTATCCGATTGGTCCGACCTTTCCCGGATTTCCATAGGACGTGCGTTAGGCGGAGTCCCCATTGGTCGATGCGAACGCGGCGCCATGGCGGCAGTTGTGCAATCAGAGGTGAGTTGAAGCTATAAAGAGAGGAACCGCCGACTGAGATCACGATTGGCCATTTAGGTTTCCTTCCAACTGCGGCGCCTTGTGATTTGCAGATTGTCTTCCTTGTTTGTACCAACACTGCTAAAAAACCCCGCCTCCCTACGTGCTGGTGACCCCGCTCATCAAACGTCATATGAAAATAAATGAAAATAAAAGAGAATCTTGTCATAAAATCACCAATTTCTCGAAATTATGACATTTTAAAATAATAAAATATTTGTTGTAAAACCACATATAATGCAAAATCATGACCTTTTAATTCATTACAGCTCTTTGCAAATAACTTGTTAAAATCACAACTTTATGTCCTAAAGTCATACCGTTCAGCTTTACAATATCAAAAATTAACCAAAATCCCCACTTATGTGTAATAAGCTAAGTTTTGTCGTAAAATCTCTACTTATGGTCAAAAAAATATCAAAGTTTACAAAATTGTGACTTTGGACATAAAATGTCAACTTTTGTAAAAGTCAGTTTTTCATCTTTGTGTTGTAAACTACTGACAATCAAAATTGCCATTCTCTCACATCAAATCTTAATTTTGTGTCTTAAAAATCATGACTATCTGCCGATAAAAAGTTTTAAAAATCCCAGGGTTATTGTAAAATTGCCACTCTCACTTCTTCTTTTTTTAATGAATTTTTGTTGTAAAATTTTCAAATCTTTTGACATTAAAACTATCACCTGTCAGGTCAAGAGGTGAAGAGGAAGGACCTTGAGCACCAGTTGGAGAGCACCTGCATGAGTTAGATTTTGATGCCATCCATACGAGTTGCTCCAGACATCTTTTAGAGATAACTGATGGAGTTTTGGGAGGAATGTTGACGTCTAATGTAGCCCTGGATGTTATGACAAACCAGATGTTGCCAGCTGGTGAACGTTCTGGACTGCTTCCACCTCTTTACTAGCACCAAGTCATCCTCTAACCTGTATTTTTTTTTATGTGTTGCAGGTCTGAAATCCAAAAGTTGATGCATGTGAACAAATGCGAGATATTTCTTATAACTGTTGGTACCGTTTGTTTTATTTCCAGATTTTAGATCAAATTTTCACTTAAAAAAAACTCAAAGTAAAACTAAAACCACATTAAAGGATACTTGAAGAGTTTCTGTGCAGATATTGACATTTAAAAACTACATTTCTCATCATGCTCTGACACAAACAGCAGAAAAGTGACTTAAAAAAACAGAAAACAAACAAAAAAAAACCTGCTGAGCTCCAGAAACTGAAGGAACCACATCAAGGTGAATCTTCACGCCAGGAGAAAGGGCCTTTCTGTGATGGAGGCGGAGCTTCAGCTTAGTTTTACACTGAAACATGAAGAGCTGCAACTTCAGAGCTCCTTCTGGTGGTCCTGATGTTTCTGCTGGACAGGAACCAGCTCAGCGAGGCTGTCCCAGCAGGCCGGCCTTCACAGCCAGAGCCTCGTTCTGCTGGATGTGGTACTCCTGGAACCGCATGGAGATCCGCTGCGTCATCTTCAGGTACTTCTGCAGGCAGGACTCGGAGCAGCTGGACTGGAAGGAACCGGCATCAAAATCATAAAAAACATCATGGAATATAAACGTTACGTTATAAAGACAACTTTCTGTTTGTAAGAGAAAAAAAAAGACCTTCCACGTCTGAACGTGGGTTCAGTCCAGACTCGACTCAAACCAGAGACAGAGGGCTCATTTCAGAAAATTTAGTATAATACAATAAACTTTTTAAAATTTAATTTCACTGTACTGATTTTATGAAGAATCTTGTCATAAAACCACTCATTTATTATTATTATTATAACCTTCTATCATTAAATTTCAAATTTTGATAAAACACTTTTTAATTCAATATTACAACTTTTTGTAAAACATTTCTTTCAATATAAAATCTCAGTTTGCTCAAAAATTACTTTTTTAAGAATTTGTCGCAAAAATTGACCTTGATAAAACTGCAACTGTTTGACCTGTAACCCCAATATTGTGTCGTAAAATCACAAATTTTCCAAAATCGACTGTTGTTTTTTTTTTATACCACAATTTTATGTTGTAAAATATCAACTTTCATAAAATCACAAATTTTATATATAAAATTACAACTTTTTGTCCTAAAAATCACACATTTCTGTTGTAAATTTCACGAAAGCAGGACTTTAGATTAAAAAAAAAACAAAAACAAAATTTAGAAAAATTGACTTGACCAAAACTGACAACTTTTTGTTGTAAAATTCCGACTTTTATGCAACTGCTTGTTGAAGTAAAACCAGTTTTGCATCTTCATGTTGTAAATGATTGTAACCGTGGTAATGTCTACTCAGTCTTTATAATGACGCGTCATGGCAGACAGGTATTCTGCGTTGTTTGGCACGTTGGTCGTGCACAAACAAGAAAATATGTGACGTGTACGTGACATGTAATATCCACCTGATGACTAAAGGCACTAGTTTAGGTCAGAGCGAGAGTTACGATCTTTATTTACAAGCGCTAGCTGTGTGGCTTTGGTTGTGTTGAACTAGAGTGAAAATCTTACGCAACAAGTCACAAAACGCTGAAGCGGATACTCAGGAGGCCGGCTGGACCACAGCACCTACAGGTACCAACCTGAGCCAAGGACCAGACTTAGCGAAGGCCGGTCAACCGCACAGAACAGGAAACAACTGTCTATCGCCAAACAAACAACACACATCATATGTGTGCAGCTATAAAAGGTTAAACTTGGTGTCGTTGTAAAACACGTTATCACAGAGAATACGATCACGAAAGATGATGTCAGAAACCAGCTGATAGAGCATAAAAGTAGTCATTATTCCCTCCAGCTGGACGAGACACTGATGTGGTGGATATGGACATGAGATATGAATGAAGGAACAGCAACTGCAGCTGAACATCTGGACCAGCTACAGATGTTACCAGAGCTGTGACACGTTCCTACAGGATTCACGAGGAACTGAAATGTGATGGACACATTGCAGCATTCATGTCAAGGCAGGTGAAGCAAACAGCTGGTGAGTTTTACTCAGTTAAAACAGTTAACTTTATTCAGATCTGACCAATGCATTCTAGAATAAGCAATGATAGATTTTATTTGGCCTAAAATGTTTAGAGAGGTGAATGTCTCTGGTTCCACCTGTTATACTGACCTGTAAAGACACTGGAAATGATGACAAAAGTAGTCTGTTATACACACACTGCTCTGATTGTTCATAAGAGACAATTTTCTTCACTCAGATTGGTCACATAGCACAGTTTTGTTGCTTAAGACATCACTATGGAAATTGTGTCTGTTTATAAAATAGACAAGTTTTTATTTAATTTGAAAAAAAAAAACTGGTAATATTGCTTAGTCAGCGCAAAGTTTCATTAATGAATGAATTCCAGATGTTAATCTGTATATCCACACTTGCTGTGTGCAGGAGAGAGAGAATGGCTGAGTCTTGCAGTGTGTGAGAAATGTTCAGAAGAGTTAAATGCCCCTTTGTACAGTATTACTGACTATAAATAAATCATTTTTACATTGGGAACAAAAATGCCTCCTTTGTGAGCTGTTTATAAGTAATAAGATAGGCGTAAACTATTGCGCTTAATTAATCCCACAAAGAGAAATTCAGTAGTGTTGCTCACAAAGGTGGTAATTGGAGAACTCGGTATAACATCAGGTGCTACTTCACAGGAAAAGTTTAAGAAACCACTGGTCTAATGCAACATCCCCAACGATGCTGGTGTTGTTTTTTCTAAAACTAAAATCTAACGTCTTCTTGTTTACAGTTCTGACGCTTTCTTGTAAGTATCACAGGACAAACAGCGATGTCACAGATGGATGAAATGCACCCTGACAGTTCACAATGAAATCGCCATGGAAACGTCATATTTATTTAGGACCACATATGAGAGTGATTTCATGTCACCTGAGCTGTTTGATCAGAAATTTCATTTTATTTATTTTTTAATCAGATTTGTGTCCGTTTTTCTGCTACATGAACTTTCATTAGTTTTTTAACTAACTAGCTTATAATGAAGCTTTCTGAATCAGACTCATTTGTTTGTTTTAATGGAAAAAAAAGATAATTATGATTTATTTTGTTTACCTCCTCTGGCTTGACATCTCTTGTGGTGAAATCTTTGACGCAGTCCATGAAGCAGTTTTCTGTCACTTTGTTGTACGTTCCCAGAAACTCCTTAAACTGAAAGTTAAAACAGACAAAAATGACTGAAATAAACTATTTCATGTTTTGTTTTTTTTTAAAGTCAATATTTTACAACAAAAAAAACAAAACTCCACAGAAGTCAGGATTAAAACAAAAAGCTCCAATATAAATTAAAGTCCAAAGTTTGCAATTTTCTTTTTAAATGTTTGACAAAGATTTGTCCAATAGTGTGAAATTCTTTAGCAAAGTTTTATCATTTTAAAACAAATAAAATATTTACAACAAAGTCATCATTTTATGTCAAAAAATTGCTATTTTGCTAAAGTCAATATTCAATATGTCACGATATAAAAAGAAAAAGAAAAAAATGGGATTTTATGAAAAAGTTGTTTTTTCAAGAAAAAGCTTTTGTTTCAGAGCAAAATGTGCACTTTTAAGTAAAAGTATTGATTTTAAAGATAGATTGACAAAAATCTGCAATTCTAGAAAAGTCCATCTTATGATAAAAGTAATTTTTTTTTGGAAAATTGTAGATTTTATCTTTTAAATTCCCTTATTTTAAATGACAAAAAACTACTGCAATGATTGGATATAAATTTGTG
>JBAMYA010044789.1:0-12194 GCA_037176975.1 Arrhamphus sclerolepis
TAATCCAGGCTTTTGGACTTAAAACAACCCCAGGTCTGTTAGTAGAGGGAAAAATTAATGACTCAAACTGAAGAAGTTTTATCACAGAATATGTGTTTGCAGCAAAATAGTAATTAAGCACAGGGGGCAATGGAGCTACGTCAAAATAGATGTCTATGTCAAGAACAGGACTCAGAAATGTCATTCCTCTTCAGTGTGTCAGGATTTTGGATTTCGTTTGGGTGCTGTTTCTTTGTTTTGTTCGGATCTGGGTCTTTTTCTATTGTTTTCTTGTCTCTTTGTCCTGTTTTGTTTCTCTTAACTTGTCTTTGAGTTTTATTCTGAAGGTCAAACTGTCACGTTATATTATGTTTGACTTTCCTGATCCTCATCTCCCTGACTGTTTACACCTGTGCTGCGTCAGCTCCTGCCCCTATATATTGTCCTGTCTTTCTGTCTGTCCTTGCTGGTCTGTACTGCATCATCTGGTTTTCTTCTTGTTCCTTGTTTTTTTCTTCTTGGTATAAGCCTTGTTTTGGATTTTTGTTGTTTCCTTTCTTTTGAAATTTCCTCTCAGTGGCCCCAATAATGGGATTTTTTTTTTTTTCCTGAACTGTTCCTGCCTCCCACTTTCCTGCATTTGGGTTCTAACCTCTCACTAATTGTGACAAGGTGATAATATTGATAGGGTCCCTACAGACAAAGTGACGAAGTTTTAACTTTTTACGTTTACAAAATGTCAGTACAAGTCGACGACTGATGTTGCACAAAGTACTGTCAATAGATATTAAAGAAAAAAAGAGAAAAGTTTAAGGCTTCTGCTGTAGAACTGTATTGGTACTTGCCTATTTATGAAAAAAACAGGCAACTGTTAGAACAAATTAGAGTTGTTTTAAATATGAAATGTTCATTTAAAAAGTCTGGTTCTGCAGTAATGTGCAGTGGAAGGAACATTTTGTATTTTTTCTACATTGAAGCATGTCCAGATATACCTCTGCTATAACTCAACCTTTAAACTGCAAAGATTCTCCACACAAACATGTAATTATCATTGCTTCTGGCGCAGGAACAACCTGGTTTGTCAGAAAAAAATGACAAATATCTGTGACAATTACCCAGCGCCTGGAGCAAGGTTCAAACTGGTAAGAAGTCATCCCTAAAACTAGGCCATTTCCATATTTCAAAAGCTCCCAACAAATAATGTTTGTTTTAGAATAACTTTTTTTTTGAAAGAAAGGATGATTAAGTACTTATCTACATTAGTGCGTATTAGGAGGTTCAGTTTTCCAAAGATAAACTAAAATAAATTTGTGTGAGATAGGAGACAGAAGCCTGTTGACATGTTATCTCCATATATCATCCTTGGAACTCTTTTTGTCTTAGCATATCGTGTTTTCAGTCTCCACGACTGGCCCACCACCCACGGCAAATGCTCTGAAGATGCACAGATTAAAACGCAGATGAGGAAAGATAGGACAGAGACAAAGACAAACACAGAGAAGAATGCAGAGACCATGTCATTTGAGAACGAGACGAATTTGAGTTCTGTCTTCAGTTGATGGTGTCAAATGAGGGACCCCGACATTCTTGTTTAATAATGCTTTCAAAAGGGTATCCATGTTGGTGTCCAGCTGTGCACTGGTATCCCAGCACCCTCTCCCCGTTGTCTCCTGCTACATTCACACACATTGAACAGGCGTATACACACTCAGACTACCCTTACCCTAACCCCCCCACCCACCCCCACGAGCACTCTCAGGGCCATTATCATAATGCCATGCATCAATAATGCAAGTCAATACATTAATAACTCTGGCTGCAGCATGTAGAGAGGGAGGGAGGCAGGGGTGATGGAGGCAGAGCAAAGGACAACAGACAGTCTTTTACTTCCTCAGCAGATCACAGAATAACTGTATTTTCACCACTGGGAATAAAGTCAATCCCTTCCTCTGTTTCAACACCCTTAAAAGGACTCCTTATTTTATTCTCTTTGCCTCCAGTGCAGTGTTTAGTGTGTGCGCGTGGGAGATTTTCTTTCCTGGGCTTGTTTGTCCGTGAATGTGAACCATTAACTGCTGGCTGAGAACATCGTCTTGTCTCCACTCAAGTTGTACAGCTGTATTTGCTCTGTTTCATCTCCACGTATCCGCTCATTCATCCATACTCCTCTGTGTGTTTCAGTTGGCTGTCCTTTTAAGAATAAATCCAGGCACATGGTTAATGTCTATACTAAATGATACTGTGGAAATTACAGTCTCTGATAACTGCATACTTGTTCAAAAAATATGCAATTAAAGTTGGGAGACATGCCCAAAATAACACATTAAAAAAAAAAAAAAAGTTTGGTGGAAGCTGATAACGAAAGAAAATTGGCCAAGTTTGCCAGAAATGAAATGCTTCTGTCAAATTCATTTTTTAAGACCTCAGAACATTCACAGAAATGAAATACGGTTTATATTTTTGTTTGAATAAGTCCACGGTCTATACTTCAACGTTATAAATTTACTCATGCAACAATATAGATGTAAACAAGCTACAGAGTAAATGAAGTGTAAATATTGTCACTTTATAAACTCTAAAAGTTTAAAAGAGTGATATTGATGTGAAAATAAACATTGCATGAATTTAAAGGGTAACTTGCAGGTTGTGTTATTGGCAAAGGAAATGCATGACATTTCCTCTGGAAGCATGTGCTTGAAAAGTTGCAAATAAATTGAATGCATTTTGTCAGACATAAAAATAAACTAAGAGGACAAAGCAGATCTTGTATGTGGTCCTTTACTTTTTTTTTCAACCATGTGCCATATTTTGTAACATGCTGGAGAGGCTCTGCTCCTGATGTGTACAGTTTAGGTGACAGAAAGTTCTTAAAGTCTTGATATAATTAGCTGCTTTTATTTTTTTTCTGCACATTTTCATCAGAGTTAAGACTGTGTTAGAGCAGGCTGCATGAACTCAAGCCTTTCAGCTGACAGGAGAGCACTTTTTCCTGACCTCATGGAGCTTGCTTTGCTGTCCGAGAACATGTTCTGCAGGTGAATTGACAGGACCTCACAGCTGCTTCTGCAACTGCGTACGGGACTATGTATGCGGTGCTTATTTTAGACAGAGGGGTCTGATGGAGTTCCAGACGACATGTGATATTGATAACAGATAGTGGTCTACTCCATGCAGTGACCTCCGTGGCTCCATCACTATCAGGCTACCAGGTCACTCATGAAAGAAAGCGTGAGGAGGTGGGCAGTGACAGACCAATGAGAGACAGCTTGACAAGAAATGTGTTTGTTTTCTAATTCAACAGTTTTTCATACACTCCTCTCTCTGTTTACCCTCCCTCTCTTGCTCCAGAATCTTTTGGCACTGTAAAACCTGGCTTTGTTGCACAGTGTGTGACATGGCTAATGTCCCATCAGCAGATTCTTGAGCATCACATTTTGTTTTGTTGTATTTTTAAAACTCCGTTTTCAAAAGGGCACCTCTAGTACGCAGTATCCCATCTTCATTACGTTTTAAATGACCTCCCACTGTGCAGTATTTGTCTGCTTTCCTTTGTTCTTTGCCAGATCCCCCATGTTGTGTCAGTGCTGCCTCCTTCGTGTGTGTTCAATCATCTTCTTGTGGAATTTCTGCCCTGCAGATTTTTGTCTTCTTGTTGTTCAGCCAGTAAGTTAATGAAAGTTTTTGATATTTTTTTCATCCACCTGCTCCGTGTGTGTGTGTGTGTGAGTGTGTGTGAGACCCCACTCTGTGACCAACACCGTCTCCATCAACTCTTTGTTTCCATACAGTTTGTATGAATGCAATAACTATATAAATGGCCATTAAATATGTATATGATGGCTCCTTAAATGGTATATTAAAGACCTTGCAGCATGCATTTTAAAAGCAAGCGTCTTTACCAGCTGATGTATAGAAGACGATCAAACACTAAAGCAGTTAATAGTTACAGTGCTGTAAGATCAAAACAGGTCTGCTACGTTTTTTGGAGAGGTTAGTTTTAGTGATTAAAAAAGAGAAGGGTTTTAAAGTGCACCAGATCTGGTTACAGGAGCCCCCAGTGGAAAGACAGAATGACATTGTAGCAGTACTTATCACGAGGAGCCTTTTTTTTCTTTTTTTTAAACCCATAAACCCTGAAATAATGTGTGAAATTCTTATCATCTTGGATGTCATGTTCTTCAGGTTACACTGGCTTAGGTTACTCCAGCAAGCTAGATAGCCGTGCATGCTAATGTGTGCAAAAAAGAACAGACAAATATGCCGCTGAATCAGTTTGTTGCATAATCAATGCTAAATGTTTGGTTCTGAAGTGGAGACTAAAAGAAATCACTGAACAATCCTTACTGGAGGGAATAGTCATCTGAGCGGTAGGAGTATGATAATAACCAAGCTGAAGAGTTTTTCTGATAATTATCACCAAAGTAAACCTCATGTAGCACAACAGGAAGCCAAAACCTCAGAGGTATTTCTCATAAAAGCCAAAATTATAAGCAAACAATTTTCTTTCTTTTTTTTTTCACTGTAAATGGTCCAAACAAGGCACCGATGTAACTCCTCAGTTGAGATTAATTCCTAAAAACATACATCAGTCACTAGAAGTCCCACAGACATGTATGTTACATTTTTCCATCTCCACATTCTCTGTGACTTCTCTCATGACCTGAGGATTCAATCTTTTTTTTTTTTTTTTTTTTACTGTGGTGCTCGTTGGCTCAAGGCTTCTATCTTTCACTGCCCGAGTGAGGCTGACAACTACTTCCTGTCCTGGACTCAGCGTGGTCAGGGAATTCATACAAGGAAACTATGGGAAAAGCATAGAAGCTGGCTGTGGACCAGCCCTGTCATGTACAGGCTCAGGCTCACATCTGACCTCACATAGTAGAGGTACACCCCCGTACTCCCAAGCATTAATTCACCCACAGAGACGGCCTGAAATATAACTTTTGACACATTCAATCATCTACACACTTTACCATCTTAAATACCGTTACATAACTTATCTGATGCCCTAAATATGACCCGTTGCTGTTTTCTTTTTGCTCTCTTTTTTTGGTCACACTCCACATAACTGTCCTCCCAATGTCTTTCTTTCCCCCTAAATGGGTTGAAGTAGGCAGTAGTGCTAGAAACAAACAGTAATGTCCGGCATCTAGCTGACTTTCAAACACGCAGCTAATTTAGTCTTCAAAGTAAGACTCGACTTGTGCTTTTCAACACCCGACACACTGATGTCTTGCACCCTTGAAAGTTCTTCAGATGACAGTTATTCTTCAGCCTTTTAGGACCACCACAATGATAATGTGATTTGTTTTGTGACAACAAGCATTTTGCAGGTTCTCAGATCTGATTTTCTGTAAAGTACCACTAGTAACTAGGAAGAAAAAAAGAGAAAAGGAAAAAGAAGAAGAATTGTTACAGAAATCCATCACTTGACTTGATGATCCCTGGCTTTCCTCGGCAGACCTGTGAGTTATTTATTCCAGAACAGAACATCTATCGATTTAGACGGACAGTGACTGGATGGATTTTACGGTAATACCCAAAGATCTGTAAAACTGCACGCAGCTGCACCTCAGGAAGCAGGAGGAGTGATCACGCTTCAACAGGAAGGTTGCCAGTTCAATCCCCAAACTCACTTATCAAAGCCTCCCTGGGCAAGACAATAAGTTCAACATTGCAACACTTCTCTCAACAACACTTTGAACTGGTGACTCAGTGCTGTAGTTTGGAAAGGAAAATATATTTTCCATCTGTGTTTAATACTAGATGCTTTTGGTCCTCCTACGTAATATTTTTAATTTGCTAAAGCTCCAAATCTTCTTAGTAGCTGAAAGGTTCTGTCCTGCATGCAGTTCAGTTTAGCACATATATTTTTATTTTAGAGCTTTGCTGCTGTAATACATACAGAAAGTGGTTTGGTAAGTTAACTCTTATGTGATTCATGTGCTAGTGTTTGAAAGTATTCTTTTTTTTGTACAGATGTTTGAACAATTGTATATACCTGCTGAGAACTTCTTAGCAGCCAATTAAAACAGCCAGATTTGTTTCTTTATCCATAAGTTGGGGTCCAACTCTCCAGTTTTGAGAGGTAAAGTAAATGCAGCATATTCCTCTGAGTGCAATACAGAATGGCTTCAGGAAAAAAAAATCTCTGGAAGAAACTTAAGAAAGGCTGTGTGTTTAGAATGATGTAGATTTATAGTAATAAATATGCAGCTGTGAGGACAGTGACATAGCAGGACTTACTGTGGATAGTTAAATAATCCTTCCAAACATGTAAATCAGAATATTAGAGTATGAATTTAAAAAAATCCTACCTGTAACTCATACGAGCACCATTAATGTAATTGTGTCTTGTTAAGAATAAGCTGATAGTTGTAATATTGCTGTGCATGTTAACTCAGACAGTGATGTTTGCTTTTGAAGAGAGGGCGATGCTGTAGCCGTGATTTTTAAAAAGAACTTAAGCTGATTTTTTTTTTTTTAAACCATTGGAAAGTGTTTTTTGTCCAGCCTATCTTGTCTTATCTATTGTTTATGGACATGGAGATGAACTGTTTTCAATGGTCATGCATTTCAGTTTGTGCATTTATTAAAAATAAATAAATAAATAATATTTATGTAACTATTTAAACATAAGTCAAATGTCTTTTGTGGTACTCACTGTCAAGACATGGACTACAGGTGGTCTGTGTGGATCCACATTGTCTGGCGACGCCCTCTCCGGGTGGACACTGTTTGCAGCACTCTCCACTGGTCGTATACTGGCCGGATGGACAATTGTCCTGATTGGCCAAAGTCCCAACCTGCATGTCAACAGTAAGTAAAGCAAAGAAACATTTACAGTGACCAGCAAACATGACGATACCAATAAGAAAACACTAAAAAAATTTGCTTTGATTGCAGTCAAAGTGAGTGATTGTGTTCATTGTCTTAACTGAGCAATTGTGTAACATTGAGTAATGTGAGTTATTACAGGGTAATTAGCTTTATTTAAAACACTTTAAAGGTTGGAAAGCGAGGGACAAAAAAAGAAAAGTTGAGTTTTGGAAGAAAAGGTCATCTACTTAGGTTTATTTTGGAACCACAGAACCACAAAACCACTGATTCCACACTTAGGGATTCAATGACCTGTCCAGTATGTTGCTTTGGACTACGAAGTACTGTAATTGCTTTCTATATTTTATTTATACTAATGCACTTTCCCCTTCCCTTCCTTTTATGACTGGTTTGTGATGTGAAAGGTGGTTAATTGCGTGGCTTTGTGTGTGTGTGTGTGTGTGCGTGTGTGCGTGTGCGCGTGTGGAGCATGAGAATGTGTTGTGAAATACCACTGGGAGGAGCAATAGCAATTTCCTTGTACTGTGCCATACAATGACAGTAAATCCCTCTATTATAGCCTCTTTTCCATCCAGGACTTTTCAGGTTCTTTCTTTCTTTTTTCTTTACTCTTGTGCAACACATGTTAGTTTATCTTGATGGTTTGGTTTTAAAGGGTCTCATGGAGGATGTTGAGAGCTCAGCTTTAACCACATGTGAGCATAACTTTCACTCAAACTCGTACGAGCCAACGGTGCAGTAATCAAAGCAAACACAGTCACACATCCAGGCCGAGTTAAACTGGTCCTCTCTACAAACATCCTTCACAGAAGAACCTGCTGAACACTTCATCATGGTTGTTGACAGGTAAGGATGTTTGTGTCATGAATGCAACAAAATATGCGTGCACACTCATGCCTGAGCCTGGATGTGCCCGTGTTTATGTGAGAACTTCAAGTGTGTGTGGTCTTTTATGTTATGTCACACTAACTTGGTTTTCCCACACCTGTTTTAATTTATCGTCTTTGTTATCTCCAAAGCAAACATTGAAAAATCAGGAGATCCCACTGAATCAGGTATGTCTTTCTGTTCGCCTCCCCCAAAAAACAAAACAAACAAAAAACAAATAACATCTTTGTTGTGTCTTGATCACTTTTTTTTTAAAGATATATTTCACACCACAGGCAACATGCTTGAGGCACATGAACAAGGAGGGAAACACACATTTTGCCGCAGTCTGAGGATGTGCACACACATGCAGGTATATTAACGAGTGCATTTATGAAACGGAGGTGCGCTGCATAAATCGTCAGGGTTCAGGTGTTTGTGGAATGTTGCTGACAAGTGAGAGGAGCTCTACAAAACATCGAATCTCCCCTCAGGCACCTGTAAGTCAGCTGACACATTGTGTCTGTGTGTGTGTGTGTGTGTGTGGATGTGCACACGCAAACTTCTTCTTGCCCTTGATGGTGTCATCACTCATTCACCTCAAAGATTTTCCAGTCAGCTATCATTTCTGTCCGTGATGAAAAATGCACTCCTCTTTCTGAAAAAAAATTTCTGTTGAAATTTGGCAGGGCTCAATATTCTGCAGCTTTCTTGAATTAGGTAAAAGCTCAGGGAACAAAGGCAACTCATGTTTGTCAACTTGTGCTGATCATGTGCTTAAAACAAACAAAAGAAATCTTGATTTGGATCATTTTTACCATCTTAGGAAACAACACCAACAAAAAAGGCCTCCTAAATGTGCTCATAAAATAGTTTTCATATTCCCCTCTAGCAAAAAAGTTTGAAGATTTTCCCTGAATAGCGAAGTGAAACATGTCAAAGGTCTCCCTGTGTCTCGCTGCAGTTTTTCTTGCATGCACTCTTACTAACAAAACAAGCAACAAGCATTAACTAAATCAAGATAAATCAAATCAGTCTCTGTGCACGTTCATCTCCCTCCTGCTTCCCCTCAGCTTCTCTCTACTGCACACACCCATCAACACGCATACATTTGCACAAACATATTAACAGACTTCTCATGTGAACAAACCTGTTCTGAAATGACACTTTTGAAATTACTCCAAGCTGCAGCGTTAAGCATCCACTTATCTCTTCTTTGGCCCTTTTTCTTGCTCCAGGTGTGGGTGCAACGCTATACCTCCACAAAGACCTAAACCAGGACTAAAGAACATGACTAAAGTGCAAGCTGCGTTAAAACATTAATTAGCTGTTTTAAGTGTTTTGAACAAATAGTTCATGGAATAATAATAATGATTTAAAAAAAAAAGTAAAACAGGATACGAGTTACAAGTTGTAGCTTGAAGTGGTTTTAATGAGAAAATGTCAGACTCCTGAACTATTAACGACCAGTCTCTCCGAGGTTCAAAGAAGAGGGCTTGGCATGTGCAGAAGCGTCTGGACACACAACATCAGCAGTCCAACCAATCTTAACTACTGCTTTGCTCAATTTTCATTTGGAAGCACTTAACCTCTGGACCTCAGCTGTCAGCACTTGTTAAGCCATTAGACTTCCACCAATCCTGCCTCCCAGAGAGTTGGGCAAAATCTTTTCAAACCCAACATGGATCTAGAGGGTGCAGCAGGCACGATAGTGGTTATAACATGACAATTATCAATGCTGAATCATCACATCCTGCAGAGCAAGAGCATAAAGCTGAGGCACAAAACCAGAAGAAAGTCAGTGACAAGAGGAGAGAGAGAAAAAGGGGGTGGAGGGTGAAGGTGTGTTTAGGGTTTATCAATATTGCATGTGCTGAGCCAGCAGAGGATGCATACCCATCAGTGGGAGCAGCTGTCATGTATCGGTGATGCAGTTCCTAAATCAGGACCTTGACAGGCTCGTGGCACTCACTGACTGTGTGCTGTCAGGCACTGGCAAATATATTTGCTCTCTGGGCCTGTGTGGCTTCAAGATAAATAAGAGGGATTATAGGCCACAACTCTCGAGGGTTTTTTGTTTATCCTCTTAAGACAACTGCATTGGATTTTTGCTCCTTCTCTCATACGCTGTCCTTGTCCTTCTCTCTGTCTGTGTTACCTTCTTCGGTGTGTGGGGCTCTAGTGTTTCTGTTTCATTCCTCTTCCTGGTGTTCCAGCAAAGTCCCTTTAAGCAAATTTGTGATTTTTAATAATAATATCCATCCATCCATTATCTATACCCGCTTTGTCCTGTGCAGGGTCACGGGGGTCTGCTGGAGCCCATCCCAGCTCACTTTAATAATAATAATTATTATTTATTTTATGGTTTGTTTTGTTTTGTTTTTGCTGAAGTGCAAACTTTCACAAACTCACTAAATTAGAAGTTCACTTCATCTGTGCACATGCCTCTCATGGTTGAGCTCCTCCACAGAGCCCACTAGGACACTGTCATTGTCCCTCTTTCTGTAGGGAAGCCTGTAACTGAGACGTGTGGAACTTCAGCTCCAGAAACTGCATGGAGCTATAAAGTGTCAGCCTTGAATGGATGCAGCAAAAAAAAAAAAAGAAAAAAGAAAAACACTAACTCTGCTTTACATTGTCAAGTCAGGTCTGCAGACAGGACAGGTGCAGGTGTAAGTAAACTCCCTCAGAGTGACCTTTAACTAACAATGCAGGTACATACTACAGAAATGCAACAGAGTATTTGTCAACGACTGAAGATAAAGATAGATGGGAGCAATATTAAAAACAAACAAACAAAAAAAACTTTCTCATAAACTCACGCTGCTTATCATAGTTCCTTCAGTCGATCATGCAGATGTGCAAAGTTCAAGGCAAACATTCAACAAAGTGGTTATATAAGAGGCTACTCACCACTCCAAGCAACACTGTTATTAAAATGGATTTCATCCTGTTTTTCCTTTGCATCTTTCCGGGGGGGACCAACAATCGGGATGCAGCGCAGAAGGATGTGGGTCTCAGCAACTGCGAAGCGGAATGATAATCACGACTGTCATCGCTGCCTGTCTTAGGTTGTGTTTGGAAAGAGAGAGGAAACCTCCGACTCAGTCCAGCACTGTCTGTGCGCACAAGTCAGTCTCTGGATGAACTCGATGCAGTTGACGTGAGCCCATTTGGGTTTCTTTCTTTTCTTTTCTTTTCTTTTTTTTCTTTCTGTAGCTGTGTGCGCTTTTCTTCCGCCGGGCTCATATGACAACTGCGCTCAGCTCCGCGGCTTCTGGGAAGCGGCTGCGTCCCTGTCCACGCCCACATGGCGCACACACGCGCAACAGACTTCTCTATGTTTAACAGCTCAAATTATGCCTCTGAGTGTTTTCTGTTCAGCTGAACACGCCAACATTTTCCAATCATCACGTAGATTTACTCCTGTAAATCATTTAGCATGTTGTCATTTATGTCCTGAGTGAGTTAAAGTCCCAGTGCGAACAAGAAAACTCTAAACTGAGAATCTCCCTTGAAATGCTTTTAAAAACGAGAGCCTATCCATCAAGCTGTTGCCTGCTCTTTTTTTTCCTTTTTCTGTTACCTTACTGGCCTTGTTTTGCCTGAAGACAGAACCTGCAGACCCCAACAAGACTTAGTGCCTGTTGCAGATCCACGCAGGTTTACATCAACTAATACCTGCAACATCAGGTGAGCAACCAGTGAAAAGTCCCTCCAAAGGTCCAAGTTCAAAACTTGTTATCAAAGGCTCTTTTTATTTATTTTTATAACATCAATTGAACCCATTTAAACTCATGGCAAAAATTCACAGGAAGAAATGCAACGACGGGTGGCTTTTATGAAAAACACTGCTGTTTTCCTGCGTAACGAGAAGCCAGCTGCTCCTCATTCTAGTTTGGGCTAAATCATGACTATACAAGTCACCCTCTTCATGTTGCAGGCAACCAAACAGGACTTGCAGTGCTGGTGCTGTTTGCAAGTGGATATGTTATAATCTGCTCTGTTTGTGCAGTGTCCTGACAAACGGAACACCCCTGAAGCAAAACGCATGTTGCTTCTCTGTCTTTTTTTTTTTTTTTTAATAAATGAATAATACTGTAGTTGTTTTGTTACAGTGTTGACAAACCAGTTTGTGTTGTAATCACTGATGTTATTTTAGAGTTTTTAAATTATCCTTCATTTTCACATAAATAAAACCCTAAAATTTCATATTCTTCTATGGAGTTTAAAGTCCCAGTGAGTTGCCAGCTTAATATTAGTAAATCAACCATCTGAACTGTTAATCCATGACATTTTACAATGTTAGACTGGAGGACTGATGGCTCTGCCTCACGGATCACTCTGATGAGACTGCGTTTAATAGTCTATATACTATGGAGGACTAAAGGCAATGACATGGGGGGGGGGGGGGGGGGGAGACACCACCCCCCTTAAAAAAAAAGGAAAGTTTTTTTTTTTTTGTGTATTCCCCACTTTCCGCCCCCCCAAAAAAAAAAAGAACACAG